>JACEEZ010013806.1:90000-138323 GCA_016584305.1 Chionoecetes opilio
TATATTCTGATTCTGATTCTGATTCTGACCTTCGGCTTCACTCACTCACTCACTCCTCACTCACCGCCCCACTTCCGCTCAATCTTAGAGGTCACACATTCGCGCTCCGTCCGTGGGCAGCCCACGTGTCTGCCCCAACATCTCCTGTATATTACTGATCCTGACTAATACATCTTCTGGCTTCAATCTACAAAGGTGACTATTATTGATCCTCATACCCATGTACACGAGACACACTCGGTAAGACATACACAGACCTTTGAACCCTCGCCTTGCCTCCATGCCTCGCCGCTCGTCCACAAGCTACCACACGCCCGCCAACACTCCTCTCATCTCCTGTCCCTGCCACACCACAACGCCTCTACTCATAAATATAGTGGGGTGGTTTACCTAGGATATTCAAACCTATTGTGCATTTTTTGATAAAAGCACCAATTATGGCACACAGGTAGACCAATACATTATGAACAAATTTGGATGTGGAGCCATCGCCCAACTGCGCCCTGGCGGCCGTGGCGGCCATTTTCCAAAATGGCCGCCATGTGGCTGCCGAGGAAGACTTATCCCTAGGTGAATGAGATGTACTGAGTAAATGTGCAGGAAAAAATGATTGTTTTGAATCTGCAATGTTGTGTAAACATTATGTTGCGTGTTGTTGCTAATGTAGGGTAGCACTTAACAACAAAGAAAGGTGCCCATGTGTTTTTAGAATCTTATCTTATTATTGATTTATTGAATTATTCATAGATTAGCATAACAACCATGACAAACATCTCTCAATTCGAGAGAACTGGAACTCGAAATGCCAGGGGTCGCTGGCAGTTTTAACTCACTTTTTTGATAATAAGTTGGTCTATTGGAAAACAAAATATGGGCTTATTCCACTGCACTGAAAACACAAAAGTATAATATTAAGAACGAGTTTCTTCTATATGTATATTGTATAGAAGCCTGATTCTGTAAAACATTGTATATAACCAAATAACCAAGGAGGTTATAGTTGAGGAGGCGAGGTATGTGTTACTCTATGATATTATATAGTCAATAACGTATGTTTAGAAGTTATCTATACTTAGGCAGTCATATTTTCCTGTTATTATTGTGTATCAATCAGATAGAAAGCCTGGAAGTGCAATGAGTCGACGCGTGAAGTCGTAATGTTTTGATTCAATCGCCCCGCCACAATCTCCCCCCCCACCACTCCCCGCCGCGGCGTGTCGCCTCCACAATTATAACCTACATGTCGCAGCAACAAGCCGATTTCGGCATTCTTTATTCTTCGTTTTTCCAAGCCATTGCTTATTGTATTTTGACAAGCGTTTGCCAGACGCAGTAGTACTGTCTTAGAAAACAGTGTGAACATCGCCCAAATTTTACATGCCACAATATACATGTAAAAAATATATTAAGCTTTGCTACTCGAGGCGAGTAATTTGCATTAAATTGCTATTATAGAACGTTCCATCGTAATGCATGTCATCCATATAATTAGTAGAACAACAGAAGAACTATATTTTTTGGTATTCAGATGCGGTGCGGTGCATCAATGTTTATCGCGAAATTAATTTATGAAAAATATTAGTCGCGGAGCCAAAACACAGTAGACCAACCTTTGAGTTAAAACTGCCAGCGACCACTGGCATTTCTCGAGTTTCAGATCATTGGAATTGAACATGTCCACTTGGATTCTGAGTGCTCCTTTCATACAACTTTGTCATTTTCCATTTCCAGAACAATGTCGAAGAGCTTCAAACTCGTTGAGCCTCGTGGTGCAGAAGCAGCTCCGTCTACCTCCGCCCAGCCAGCAACAGAGACAGACTGGTCATTATGCTTCATATGCCAAGAAACGACGAGTCGCTGACAATTCCATCCCAGAATACACGCCAAGACAAGGGGAGCAGCTACTGCATTCTCGCTAGACATCTGAGAAGGTTCAATGAGCTTGGATTGCTCCCCAACTCTTTTCTGTTGAGCCGATTAGATGAAGGCAGTGGCGTTGAAGCAGCATTGAGCGCCAACAATGCACGATACCACAAGACCTGCAGGCTGAGGTGTAACAAGACCAAGTTAGACAGAGCTGAGAAGAGGCACTTGAACATAGGCGCCGACGAAGAAGAGGAAGTTATTGCCCGCAAGTGAACTCGATATCTGTCACGACCATCAAGTACTGAGACGAAACACCAAGAAGTGAAATGCTTCTTCTGCGGAGAAGCTCCTGGTAGTGCTGGTCTTCATGAAGCTGCGACATTCCAACTGGACTCGCGTGTCAGGTCGTGCGCACTGATTCTGGACGACATGGATTCCTGGCGAAAACTGAACGCGGGGGGACATGGTTCCACAGGAGGCCAATACACCGAAATTGTCCTCCTGAACTTGTAAAATCGCGCACGGAAGATTAAGGAAATGGCGGGCAAAGGTACAGACGGATGAAACGCAATAGCAGGACTTGCTTTCGCAGAGCTGGTGGTGTTTATTGAAGAAGCTCACATGGATGACGAGAGTCTCCGGTCTTCAAACTTGCTGACCTGGCGCAGATACACGTCAAGGATGGAACAACTGGGAGTCAAGCATGAGGGCAGGGTGCACACCGACCCGTCTTAAGCAGAGACTGCTTGCTCACTTTCCTAACAATGTGTGCACAGCACCAGGGGCGCGATGTCCTGCTTGCATTCAATGAAGACCTCGGCGATGCCCTGGCAAAGGCTTGTGAACTGGACAGAGACCTTGATGCTGTCCACCTGGCGCGTGCTGCCCAAATTGTGAGACGCCACATCATCGGAGATGCCAAGGTGTTCAACGGGTTTCCTGCAGGATGCCAACAGGACTCCGTGCCACCCATGCTGCTTGCCTTGGTCACTATGATCTTGGAAGGGCCCAGTATCAGGGACCAGAGTGAAAGCACAACACCAGCGGCACCCGAGCATCGCCCAGCTCTCAAGTTCAACAAACGTATGCACCGACGGGCCGCCCCAGGCAGTACGCCTCGCCCAGTCAGGCACGCCACCACGCAGGAGACGCCAGTTCCAACCTATATCGGCCTAATGCTACATGCACACACGCGCAAGAGGGAGCTCGTCGACAGGCTGGCATGTGCACACATGGGGATTTCTATCTCCTATGATCGGGTCCTGTCCCTTTCCACACAGCTGGGGAACAGTGCCTGCCGCCTCTACCACCAGGAGCAAGTAGTCTGCCCTCCCAAGATGAGAGGCAGAGTCTTCACGACTGCCGCGGTAGACAATATCGACCACAACCTAAGTTCCACCACAGCAAAACAGTCATTCCATGGGACTGCTATTTCCCTCATGCAACACCCTGCGGTCCCTGGGGCTGGCATTGACCGCAGCATCATCCTCCTCGAAGGGCCGAACGAAAGAGGCCTCAAAACAGTTGACCGTTTGCCGCAATACTATACAGATGTACTCAGATGTACTGAGCTCGCAAACTTAAGATGAATATTCTGAACTGTTCCAGACAGTACACAGAATCTGTAAAACAGTGAACTTATCTGCATATTGCATTTAGCAGAATATGTGTTAATTAACATGATAATTAAATGTAGTAGTGTCCATTGACCACAGAAGTATAACATTTGACTTGCCCAGGATTGATCTGAGAGAGCAAGCCACATAATTATCACTATCGGTTTTGTTCTTGTTGTTGGTATTAGCGATGTAATTAGCATAATTGTGTTAATAATTTGTAATGGCATCTTAATTGTGGCGGGGCAGGTCCATGAATAGCTACATGACAGACAGAGGAAAGAAGGTCAGATAAACATTTCCACAACTTAACATGAACTAGCATATTCACAAGGAATAGTCAGCATTTGATGCCTGATCATGGGTTTCCTTGTGCCATTTCATCTGCAATTAGCAGGAATGATGCTAATGAATATCAGCAGCACTCTCCCAAATGTGAATAAGAAGCTATTATGGCAGTCTTGATTCAAAACCTTCAAAAACATTCACTAAAACCTCAGCAGCTAAACTTTATTCTAACTTCTGGTCTTTTGGGTTCTGCTGGGCGGCAATTTTGGGAAAAGGCCACCACGGCCGCCAGGGGGCAGTGGGCATGGCTCCACATCCAATGGTTTATAAATATTGGTCTACCTCTGTGCCAAAATTGGTTGCTTTATCAAAAAGCACAATTAGGTTAGTTTAACGCTGTACTTAATATTCAAGTACAATGTACCACGTCCCCGGCAACAGAATGGTTGCACCGCGGGTTGTTTGGTCCTTGCTGGTGGTCTCTAGTTGGGTATGGCGACACCAAAGTGTTGCCCATTATTGGCCCTCCTGTGCCCCATACTTATAAAGATTTAGATTCGTCTTAGACTCGCTCGAGTCTTACAATATGGCGGCCGGCGTCCAAATCATTTCGAGCGCATCCTAAACGCTAGGACTCGTCCTAATTTCGAGGTTTGGCTAGGAAACAGGGCTGTGAGGTGTCCTAGCGAGCAGGGCGGCGGCTAAGACTCGCTGAAGGACCGTAAACATGGAGTGCACACCACTTCTGAGAAACTTTTCGTGATAGGATAGATGTACTGGACGAACTCGTTGTACATAAACTATCAAGCTATACCGCTTTGGACCGAGAAGGGATTAATATGCGACAGAATAGGGAGAGATGTATATTAAAGCAACACTACAAAATCACGGCCGGCAATCAGTGCATGACAAGTCACGAGTGTGTTCTAATCACTCTGAGGTGGAGGCCGTTCCTCCTGCTGATATCATGTCATCGTGATACAGATTGAAGTGCCATCCCCACAAAAATGTTGAGAAGAAGGTATCATGTGAGAATAAAATCGATTTTAGAGTAGGCTCACTATAAATTAAAAATTAAAAAATTGAAGAAGGTCGTGATATTAAGCCAGGAAAAATATCCAGATAACTTATTTCCTCTGCCACTGCAGTAGTCTTGATAATTTTCTATTTAGTTCTGATAATCAGTTTAATATACCAAACCCCACCTCTAACCTAACTTACACAGTTTTTGGTTGAAAGACACTAGATCAGGTAGTATATGTATCAGCATATATTAATTGCGCCATGGGAAGAAATTGGGTTTAAAAGGACCAGACAGAATGAATGAAATCTACACTCTGAAACAGGTTAGAATGCAGCGCGAGGATGACTACAACAAACGGTTAAATATCGCAGGACGTGGCGGTTGTGTTGCGGGGGCAAACACCGGACAATCGCGCAACAAATTTGTTTTTTTTTAACCTAAATGACTAAACATAAACCGAATCCAAAATCTACCCTAAGCTTAACATAACTAAACCACTAGTACTATTAACCTAAATCTAACCTAAACCTAACTCAGCATTGGTAATAATAGGACGAGACACTTGCCGTCGTTTTCAGACACCGAATATTTTTCCCTGGTCTTCAATAGGTGCATTATCTAATGGCAGATTAGTTTTTATTTTGCGCAAGCCCAAAGTTAAAAAAAAACAAAAAAAAAATCACCGAATTTTATGGTTACCGTTTCCATTTAAAAACACTGTATTTCTCCATCAGAAAAAGCACTTAAAAACTGTGGTCGGGAGAAATTAGTCAGGGTCTTATAGGTTTAAATGAAACCAACCTAACCTTTTAGGTTTAATGAAAACCCAAACTACCCTGGAAATATCTTAAAAACAAGGTCTCCACGCTAAGCTGACACAAAATGGCTCTACGTATTATACTTACTGTCTTTTAAGGACATAACTTGTATATTTTTAATGAGTGCCGATCCTTACTTTGTCTACATGCCATATTGACTTCAGCGATTCCAATAATGTTATATTATTTAGTTTTGGTTTGCGGGTCCCAGAAGATGCCAGTAGAAGAATTGCTCGTAGCGAAAACGCCGTGTGACGACGAGCATATTTTTGCCACCACTATCGGGATATTTGGTAGCAAAATACCCAAAAGATGCGGAAAAAGTGTCTGTGTGACACGGCCTTTAGGTTAGGGCGGGCAGGTCCGGTTAGCGTTCAGGTTAGGTTGAGGTACGTTAGGTAGGTTTAAGTGACAGCAAAGGGGCAGAAGAGGGGTGCTAGGTTAGGTCTGTAGAGTTTGTCATCTTTAGAATAGAGGCTAATGCTCCCTATCTTCTTCTATGGCAACAAGCTTGGGGACATGGTGGAAACCTGGGTTTTTGGGTGGCGGGAGCACACACAAGGTAAATAGGCCCCCCCCCAAAAAAAACCTAAAACTAGGAAAATTTCCTCGTTCATGACTATCGGGGAATATTATCCTATGTGTTGCTCCCCACAAAAGGAGCACACTATAAGGGAAAATATGACTCCACAACAAAAAAACCTCTAAAACTAGGGAAAATTCCCTAGTACATAGACTTAATCGGGGTAATATTTCCCGATAAAGCCATGAACTAGGGAATATCCCTAGTTAGGGGATTGGTGGGGGGGGCCATAATTCCTTATGGCTTAGTGCTCCCCCACCCCAAAAAATCCGGTTCCCACCATGTCCCCAAGCTGTTGGCTATAGAAGAAGATAGAGTGGTGGAGACTTTGATCTTAACATTTACCCGAACCTTAACCACAAAGTATATCTAACCTAACATTATAGGTTCATTAAACCCTATAAGGAACTTGACAAATCTTTCCGGCCAAGTTTAGGCTTTTTCTGAGGAGATAGTTGTTTGTGATGGAAAGGTACCATAAGATTCGGTGATAATTTTTTTTTTGTTTTTAAACTGGGCTTTGCCGCCAAAATAAAAAATATCTCCGTAATATGGCGAGAGTTTCGCGGTCGTGTTTACAGAGACACGACTATTTTTCTTGGCATAAATAGGTGCTTCGTCTAATGGAGATAGATTTATTTTGCGCAAAAAAAAAAAAAAAAAAACAAAAAAAAAAAATGAAAAAATTAAAACTTAACCTAACCTATAGGTTTTAATGAAAAAATAACCTAACTGTAAGGGTTTTAAACCTACCTAACCATATAGGGTTAATGAAAAACCTAACCTAACCTTAACCACAAAGTATACATTTTTTAATCTTTTTTTTAGGTTTGCGAAAAAAAAACTTCATTAGGAACAAGGAACGGTAAAAACTTTGGGAGAAGTCCTTCACCACTATCTTTTTTTTTCTTCCCCATATAGCCAAAAGCCTGGGGAACTGGCGGGAATTACGGGCGTTTTTGAGGTGGGGGAAGCAAATATAAGTGATGATGGTCCCAAAAAAATTCATCAAAGTACTAATGTAAAAATTAACCGAACCCATAACCGTAACCACAAAGTATACCTAAACCTAAACCAACCTAACCTTAACCACAAGTATACCTAACCTAACCTAACCTTAACCACAAAGTAAACCTAACATAACCTAAACCTAAACCACAAAGTTAAACCTAACCTAACATAACCTTAACCACACAAGTATACCTAACCGAACCTACGTAACCTTAACACAAAAAGTATACCTACCCTAACCTTACTACACACAAAGCTATAACTAACTTAACACAAAGTATACCGTCAACCTTAACACAAAGGATACCTAACCTTGAACCACAAAGTATACCTTAACCTTAACCACCAACGTATACCTAACCTGAACTAACCTAACCTTAACCACAAAGTATACATACCTAACCTAACCTTAACCACAAGTATATACCAACCAACCTAACCTTAACCAACCAAAAGTATACCTAAACCTGAACATAACCTAACCTAACCACAAAGTATCCTACCTAACCTAACCTAACGGACTTAGAATTTTGAGGCACCTCATATTGCAAGCGGCCCCGGTGGGTTAAACCAAGGCTGAGCGCACGCTGGAACCTTTACAGATGTGAATAATAAGCATACAATACAGTGCGGTAGTTCATTTCAGTCAAAGCGGAAGGAGGAGACTCCAAAAGTATCCCAAGCACCCTATTGTAAGCCAAGAAACAATAGTCTGTGTCTCTGAAAACGACCGCGAAAAACTCTGTCCATTATAACCCTATCTCCATTAGAAAAGACATATGTAGGCAGGAAAAAAAAGGAAAAAATAGCGGGCGGTGTCGTTGAAAACGAACGCGAAGTCCCTAGATCCATTATAACCGGCAGTCCTGACGTATCTCTTCGCCGATCATCTCGGCATGGAAAATTCACCTCGCAGGACATAGGACATTTTTCCTTGCTTGAAAGAGCTGGCCAAGGATGAAAGTCTTGTCAGGAAAAATACTATTTTCTCGTCGATAGAGCGAAGACAATGTCAAGCTTGTGTTCTTTGAACGGAACGTTGCATACTGGTACAATTATCCTTATAGATGAATCATTCGTTGTAAGTCTTCAGCCAATTATCATAGAAATTTAATCTTGTTTTTTATATTTTATACCTTTTATGATGACTCTAGTAGTGATATCATGAAATCCAAATTGGACTCTGGCTAAATGTTAGCGCTCGCGCTTCGTCCTAAGCAGCCCGTCTTTAGGACGCGTCTAGACTTTCCTCGACCTTAGGGACGCAGGGTTAGGACGCATCCTGGACGAATCTAAATCTTTATAAGTAGGGCCCTGATGTCCCGATGTTGGTCCCCTGCTGTCTATCTACGATTCCCCTGTGCCTCATGATGTTCTGCCCACGACGCCCTCCTACCCATGTTCCTGTTTGATATGTCATCTGCCTTCCCGACGACCACGCCATTGCGGTTCCGCCCGCAACCACACGCCCACTCTGATGCCGCGTGTGGTCTTCCACGCCCGTGCCGACCCGCACGCACTTCCTTCCACGCCCGGAGATGCCCCACGTGGCCCCTCGGGAAAAAAAAAACCTGTTCCTGCGTCCCCTGCAACGTTTGTCGGTTCAGCGTGTGTGTTCATATTTTTCATGTCCCTTGAAAACTGTGAGCGTTCATATATTGTGTTATTTCAGTGATTTTAACGTGCCCTATATTTTGACCTTATTTGACTCATTTCTGGTTACACTTTTCATCTCAGCACAGTGTTGCTATTTTTCTCATTCGAGTGCATTTCTGTGATTATATTTGGGCTGCAACTATTTTTATGTCATTTTCTTTATCTGGCTGTTCATTTTGGTAGATTTCTGACCTGCGTGTCTCCCTGCTAAACCTCGTGGCTGTGGTTAGGAATTCGGTGTCCACACGTGTTCACCCCCCCACCTCCCTGAAAATGGTGGGAAATGGTGTGCCCCTCCCTGCGACTCGGGATACGATGCCTGCCGCCTCACCCCCCCCGCACCCTTTTGCCCCCCCCACCCCTGGCCGAGTCTCGGTCGGGCTTGGGTCAGGTCAGTGGCGCCTTCATTGGCCTGTCTCCTCGCCCCCCCCGGCGACGCCTCATCTCACCCGCGGCCTCCCTCCCCATGGCGCCGCCCGCGCGCCTGCCCTCGCCACCCATCTCCCCGCGCCCCCTCGCACCTGGCAGGTGTCTCGTTTCGCGCCCACCTTGGCTTGTCTCTCTGAGCGTCCCGCACGCTCACGCCCACGCCCGTCGGCGATGCCTCCACTGGCATCGTGTTCGCCTCATGCCTCAACTTATCTCTCCTTCGCTGGCTAGACAGTGTTTTTCGGCTAGTTTGGTTATAGAAACTGCAGACTCTATTTCCTTACTGGTTGTTTGCCTGTCTGTGTTTTTAGCGCGTCTTGGACAAGGAGTAGATCCTCATTTTTTTGTGTCTGTGTTGATACATAATGTGTAAGTAAGTTTCATTTTTGGTCATATTTTCTACTTGGTTTACTGCTTTGAAGACTTTAGATCTGGAATCTCAGTCATAATTTCCACTTTTGATATTGTATAATGTTTTCACGTCCATTTCTCTCTTTCGTTGGCTAATCCTCGTGCTTCGGCTGGTATGGAGTGTAGATAACTTTTATGGCTATCTCTTGCCTTGCTGTTCGCTTGAGTTCAGTTTCAGCGCGTCCTTTGACAACGGAGTTAAATGTTCTCATTTTTGTGATAATGTATACGGTTTCTCAAGACCAATGATGTAATTTTTGCGTACTTTGTCCACGACTGGTAGCGTGGTTAACTCTGTAATGTTTCACCTTATTTCTGTGGTTCACGTATTTCTGGTTCAGCTTATTTCAGTCCCCTGCCTCCATGGCATAGTGGTTAAATTGTTAACTTAACATATATTCTATTTTGGTGCGATTTATCCTCCCATTTTTTGAGTGGTATTAACATATATTCTACTTTGGTGTGATTTTTTTTTATCTCAATCTATTGTGTAATTTTTCTCATGTTATCTTGGTGTAGTATTTTCCATGTTTATATTTTTTTTGAGTGATTCATTTTCATGTTCATTTTTTGGTCATAGGTTTATTTCAATCAATTTTTGGTGTTGCCATTCAGCTTCTTTTTTACCCCTTATTATTATTATTATTATTATCATGATAATAATCATTACTATTATTATTATCATTATTAATATTATTATCATTATTGTATCATTATTACTGTTACTGCTGATACCACCACTACAACTAATACCTACCACTACTCTCGTCCCGTAGTGCGATGAGATACGCGAGAAGCTACGTTGCTGGAGTCTACACATCTCCTCTCCCTCTCTCCTGAACGAGGTAGGTGTACGTGTGTATGTGCGTGATACGATTGACTGTTCCACTTCCCCACACTTGGTTTATGTTTGGTTATTTTAGATTTAGATTACGTTTGGTTTGGTTAATGGATACGTTTAGGTAATGGATAACGCAATGGATACGTTAAGGTTTGGTTAGATTATATTTTGGTTATGTTTAGGTTTGGTTAATTAATGAAAGATATGAACGAACACTATTTTACTACTTGGCAACTCATCTTTGGCTGCACCAAACGCGTGTGCGTTTGGGAAAAGTACATCCTGGCACGCAAAACTGTTGAAATGGGGAACATTAGAGGATCATCCGTGAGATCAGATCTTTCGAATCTTATTTTAGAGAAGAATTTGTGTTGTTTCAGTTGAATCAGATAATGTTGTGCATCCTATTTCCGCGTAGCAGACATTATTTGGGGTTAATTTTCGTACTCCTAAAAGTTATTAGTGCACGAGTACAGACGAGTAACACGCAGACACGAGTAACTTTATAGAAGCTCTGCTCTTTTATCGTTCACCATCAAATAATTGAAAGTGCAAATTTCTGTTTTAACTTTTGGTGCATCAGTTTCTATAAAGTTACTCGTGTCTGCGTGTTACTCGTGTTTACTCGTAGCTACACTAATAACTTTTAGGAGTACGAAAATTAACCCCAAATAATCTCTGCTACGCGGAAATAGGATGCACAACATTATCTGATTCAACTGAAACAACACAAATTCTCCTCTAAAATAAGATCCGAAAGATCTGATCTCACGGATGATCCTCTAATGTTCCCCATTTCAACAGTTTTGCGTGCCAGGACGTACTTTCCGCCCGTGCAGCCAAAGACGAGTTGCCAAGTAGTAAAATAGTGTTCGTTCATATCTTTCATTAATTAACCAAACCTAAACATAACCAAAATATAACCTAACCAAACCTTAACGTATCCATTGCTTATCCATTACCTAAACGTATCCATTAACCAAACCAAACGTAACCTAAATCTAATATAACCAAACATAAACGTATACATTGTATTCAAAACCTTTATATGAAAGCTCTACCTAATGAAAAAGTTAAAGAAAACCCTTCACCATGTAGAAAACCGACTTTTTTTGTATGGTAGACTATTTGAAAGTGTGTAATATATCATGCGTAATGGTAAAAATAGCATTTTATATTCTTAATTTTCCACTTTCTAACAGTAAATAGGGCTGTGCATGTGTAGGTCAATTAATTACATATATATATAATAATAATAATAATAATAATAATAATAATAATTTTATTCTCGCCCGGAGGCATACAGACAAAAAACAAAGCAATAAGAACAAGCCAAGGAGTAAACTTAGTACTAGAGCAAAAACAAAAAACAAGAACAAAGTACAGGCACATTAGGGGACATAGTATCAAAGTACATAGAAAAGCATACATGGACACCTGTGCTACCCTACATTCTGCATAAACAGCAGACCCAGCCACCACTGTTGTATAGGTCCACATACATAGGCCGAGCTCTGCCTGACAGAGGTGATGATGGAGTTCGTAGAGAGGTCCACCCTACTCCTTAAACTGAACACGGAGTGTCGACGGATCACATCCAGATTGTTCACCCCATTCCTAGCAAAAGCCAGGGACGAGCTGCACCACCTGGGCAGCCCCAAAAGCCTCTTAAGGATGTCATTGTGACAGACCTTGAAGTAATCGTCCAGACCATTTCATCATTCCTGATTTAATGCAATCAAATCATAGCCATTAACGAGTATATCAACAATACGTCGTCACTTTTTGTATCCAGTCAGCCGTTTTTAAATAATCCGCATTCAAAATCTGCAAATTCCCCGAGTTCTCAAAACACTCCTCAAGGTTTGCAGACGATGCGCTCAGGCTCGGTGACGTAGCAAAAGGGAGGCTCCTCTTCCCGCGCTGATCAGAGGCACGTAAACACAGAGATAAATATAGTACTTGAAGATATTTGGGTGTTTCTGATAGATTTTTTTTGCTATATGCCACATGCATGCATCCTTTATGGGTGCAGCAGGACAGCTGTGCCTTTCGAGAAAATTTTGCACATGGAAAGGAGTGGCGTGTGTAGGGTGATACACGCCGATAGTGTGTTGGGGCGAGCCAGTTGTGTTGAGAAACGGTGTGTATTATAGCGAGGGTACACAGCGGGTGAAAGACTGGGTGAGAGTGTGCAGCGCGGCTAGTCGGCTACCCAGTGTGTGGGTTGGGACGACGAGTGTGAGGTGAGCCTGTGTACACGGGTGTGCTGGACAAGGGCGGCGCCCCCCGTAAGATAGTGACTCAGTTGTGGAGTGGACGTGCCCTGTGGTGAGAGACCCTGTGGTGGTGTGGCTGTCACACTTTCTGCCTTCCCGCCCGCATATTTTCCAACTCTATGCTGTAGTTAATGCTAGTATGTGGTTTCCGATTCCGAGTAATGACGTTTGACTGTAGCTCCAAAACTAACCATAGGATTTTCTCGAAAGTACCTTCATTGTGATTCCCACACACACATGGCTTAACCTTATTTACCAATCCATGTTTTGGAGAAGTGCCAGGTCCTCCTGCTGAACCTCAGGCTCTGCTAACACCTGTTCATCCACCTCGTACTCGGGCTCTAACACATAGGATCCCATGACAATCTGAGGTTCGTTTTCCTCATAGTATACGTGACCAGCGTCATTTCTTTCGATCTCGGATTGAGCATCGTACTCTAGATCTGTCACAGCGACAGATTCACTGTCTGACACCGAAGTACAATCGCTCATCATAACATTTGCTGACAGGTGTCGGACAGATGTTTACATTGCAGCCTCTGCGGGCGTCACTGTTCTGACGTCATCAATAACAGTCGTAGCCCTGTTGGAGGGAAGATTTTTGTTTTCGCGCGCTTTTTACAAAAGTCGTGTTTTTACGGAAATAAGGCCTGAAAATCAATTATTTTTGGTGGATTAGGTGTTTTGAATTCAACATAATTAGGCAAAAAAAAAAAAGGGTCTGGACGATTACTTTAAGGCGGTTCATAGTGGCCACCTTGTACCGCGATCACAGCGAGTTGCAGTATATAGAGTAGCAGTGACTCCTGAATAACTCCATCTTCACCTCTGCTACAGCAGGAGAATTTCCTCTGTATAGTATTTCCCACGACAAGAAGCTTGGTGGTCTGCTTGATGATATCATCATCATCAGTCATGTCGTGGGATATAACATGGCCTAAGTATGCGAATCTATCCACAAAAGTGAGGGCAGACCCACCGAGCCATGCTGTTTTCAGGTAATTCACCTGAGGGCGTGCCGGTGATACTACCATGCACTCTGTTTTAGTGGTGTTTTAGACAATGTCATGCTTGGCAGCATACACCTGACACACATTGATAAGGTCCTGCAACGCATCCGCAGTGGGTGCGAGCAGTACCATATCATCAGCATAGCTCAGTGAGTTGATGCACCCATCATGTATGCGGCAGCCGATACCTGTATCACGAAGGTTGGCACTGAGATCATCCGTGTACACATTGTACAGGTAGGGGGATAAAATCCCCCCCTGCCGAATACCATTGGCAGTACTAAAGGACAGCGAAAAGGAATTACCCCACTTAAAAGTAAATTCCTGGGTAGTGTATCAGTACATTAATAAATTAACACTGTACCCAGGTGAATTAACACTGTACCCTGACGAGAAGTTTATGAAAGAGCTTCCAGTAATTCACTCTGTCAAATGCCTTTCTGGCATCCAGGAAACACAGATAAACAGGTGAATTTCTGGAAGTGTAGTAATGAATGATATTCTTCAATGTCCACACACACATCTCAGTGCCAAGGCCTTTCTTATAGCTGAACTGATTGTCCAGTGTATACAGGTAGGCCTCAAGACGATGGAGCACCACTTTCTCCAGCACCTTGGACAGGGCGGTTGCTATGGCAATGGGCCTGTAATTGCCAGAGTTAGCAGAGTCCTTCACTTTGCTCTGAAGTAAAGGCACTATATATGTCAGGTAGATAAGTGATATGAATGTGTGGAGGATAAGTAATAACATATATGAACGAACACTATAAAATAGCATTGTGTCACTAACTGGCAAATCACACAGCGGCTGCACCAAACGCGTGCGCGTTTCGGAAAAGTGCTGCCAGGACACCTAGTGGAAGGAGAATACGCAACTTTATGGATACTGAGATCCTTGATGTGAACACTCTAATGCAAAATGTGATTTCATCCATTCTAAGTCAGATGTTCAGTCAGAAGTCAGATGCATCAAAATGTATAGTATATATAAAGACATCAATCCCGACCTTAATGTTCACGATATATGCACAAAACGACATACTGTCAAAGACATCCATAGAATATCCTTTACTCGTTTCCCGGTGTCAGGGCACAGTCTTTGTATCGAAACAGAACGCTAGAATAGACAATGGCGTGGTCGTCTCCCAGTCTAGGAGCGGCTATGCGTACGTGGGCAGGTACAAACAGAGAAACATGTGGTACAGGACTGTCCAGTTTCTTATAATGTTAGAGAATCGTTTGGCATCAACAAGTTAGAGCTTCAAGTTCTTACCGGCAGATACTCGTATGATACAATTAGTAAAGTGAGTCACGAAATCCTCAAACTTTATATGTAAGAAGCGAAGCATCAGGATATGTTGCTGTGCTGTATTCTTAATGTTTTATGTGTGTTTATGTCTATATTTTTGTAATTTGTCTTAGTATTATAGGCTATTTTTATTTTTACTGTATATTTTGAGTCTGTAGGGCTATAGAACTTTTTTTTTTTTACTCCAGATATTTATGTTTTAACTGTTCAATATGTTAGTTTTCTGCTTTTCACGTTTTTTCCCGTGATGTATCGCGTGGTTTTGTTTAGTAGTTTTTACCCTTAATATTTTTCTTTTTAGAAGTTTTATAGTCTTTCTGGTATTACTTCTTATGTTTCGTTTCCCTTGGTGCTTTTAGTAACGCGTTCTTAATTTCCTTTTCATGACGAATTATTTTTCCCTTTTGTCTTGTACGTGTTTTTTCAGTGATATTATTTTTGAATGTATATTTCCCCAATTTTAGTGGAGCAACCTCTCAGTTGCTAGTATCCTAGCGCTTCGTGTCCTGGTGGAACGCCGACGTGAGTTTCGACAGGGGATGCTTGCAGCCTATGTTGATCTCAAGAAGGCGTTTGACTCAGTGCATCGTGAGTCAGTCTGGGATCTTCTGCGACTTCGAGGGATTCCTGCAAGGACTATTGGTTTGATAACTGGTCTGTATTCTGGGACTGAGAGTGCTGTGAAGTGTGGGGCAGGTGTATCCAGCTTCTTTCCTGTGAATACAGGAGTGAGGCAAGGGTGCGTCCTTGCCCCATCACTTTTCAACGCTTGTATGGACTGGGTATTGGACAAGGTTGTAGATCAAAGTGATTGTGGAGCATCCGTCGGCAACACCAAGATCACTGATCTTGTTTTTGCCGATGATGCGGTAATCTTTGCTGAGTCACTGGAGGTCCTGGTGATGGCTCTCGAGGCGCTGCACGAGGAGGCAAAGCCTTTGGGACTTGAGGTCTCCTGGCTCAAGACCAAGGTTCAGGTGTTTGGAGACTTACTAGATGAAGCAGTACAGTCTGTGCATGCGTGTGGCGAGGACATTGAGATCTTGGAAAGTTTTACATACCTTGGTAGCGCAGTCCATAATGACGGCGGGTCACGTCAAGAAGCCTTACGGCGGATTGGCATAGCCCACGGTGTTATGGACTCGCTCAGCGGGAGTATTTGGCGTTGTCGGTACTTGTGCAGGAGGACAAAGATCCGGATCTTCAAGTCGCTTGTGATCCCTGTCTTACTCTATGGTTGTGAGACATGGACACTAAATAGTGACTTGAAGAGACGAATCAATGCCTTTGGTAATAAGCGTCTTCGCAGAATCATGGGGTATCGTTGGGATGATTACGTGTCAAATCAGCGATTGCACCATGAGACTGAATCGAGGCCTATTACCTGCATAGTCCGTCAGCGCCAACTTCGGCTATATGGGCATGTGGCACGCTACCCTGAAACCGATCCTTCCCATCGGGTTGTATCTGTAAGAGACAATCCGGCGTGGAGGAGGCCAAGGGGGCGCCCACAAGGCTCGTGGCTGGGGCAAGTTGATGTTTCTTGTCGAGAGCTGCTTGGTATGGGAAAGGAGCCTGCATGGGAATTCGCGCGTGGTGACCGCCGGGAGTGGCGTCGTAGGGTGGGAGAGGCGACGCGCCCCCCGGCGTATGCCCCCAATGATTGATTGAACCTCTCAGTAACATAATTATACTTGTATGTAAAGTATTTTTGTGGACTACAGTTTAGGCGAATTATTCCATATCTGTATACTGTTGCAAACTTGAAGTGCACGTTAAAACGTAATGTATTTTATACAGTATTATGTATGCTGTGGTCAATAAATCTATCTATCTATCTGTTCTGTCCCGCTTCTGACGACACATTCGCTTTCAGATACTAGTCTTATGCAAAAAAATAAAAGATGGTAATTCTATATCATAGTGATGTGGCTTGTGATCTTCCTATGTATCTGGTCACTCTGGTGCTAATATGTGTCAAATTCAGAGATGGACATTCAGATGTTGGAATAACATAGTGTTCTTGTTTCATGGACATGATTATCATTCTCTAAACTGTTTTATAATTATTCAAATTTAGATAAGACAGACATACGATGAACTGGCAGAGAGCAAGATGAAGGTGGCCGATATATCTGGTCTCTTCCATCTAGGACGACATTGTATTCTTCCCGTGAGTCAACTGTGTATGTATGTATGACACATAGAAATTGCATTATATAGACCAGTTACTCATCTATTCCCAGTATCCCTGTTAACCCTTCAGCCCCTCACCTGGCTACTTAACTCCCCATTCATTTGCCTCACTTTCTCCCCACGATTCATTTTTCTGGCGTGTTTTTCAGGTGGTGAGTCTCATAGTGACTTATCTCGTCATCTTACTGCAGTTTCGGAAGTCTGACACATCTGCGACAGGTTGTGCCTCATCAGTACCAGAAGGGATTGCTATGAACATGACTGTATAAAGTGAGCTTTTGTGTGTAGGTGTGATGATATTTCATGCAAATGATGGAGAATGGAATGCTAAGAAATATGTGTGAAGTAACAATGTATACGACAATGTAGAAGATGAATATTTCTGATGATGATATCAATGATGATGATAATGATGATATTTACAATGATGATGATGGGAAAAAGATGAGGAAGAAGAATAACAACAAGACTACAACTATTACTTCTACCACAACTACTTCTACTACTGCTACTACTATTACTACTACATAATAGTAACTACTACTAAACTACTACTTAATAGTATTACTATTACAGATAAGGTAAAGATGGGGACATACGCTATGCTGCACGTGGCCTCGGTGCTCATCTCTGTCGCATTAGCCCTTGAGCCTGTGGTGGGTAACAACCCGTTTCCCCGGGACACTGGGATAGTGTGACATCCGGGTTACCACATATATCTTCCCCAGCTTTCCCCAGTTACCTTTTTTTAATCTCTTTTACGTTGGAGCCTATAGCGCCTGTAAGCTATTCATCCTTTTCCTTGAGGGCTTAGTTGGTTGGCCCTGCACATTCTGGAGGGCTGTAAATGGTTTACCCTCGCCCGTGGTGGCGTATGCTGGATTTTCATAGTGCCTGATTTTCACCTGGTGCCTTCCGCCGCACGTGTAGTCGCAGTCTTAAGGTGAGGTTCATGCAGCATGTGGATATCTTCAGCCACTCGACGATGGAAGAAATAGTTGCTCCAGGCTGGACTTGAACTCGGGACCTTATGCTCACAACTACCAGGCTCTTATCCACCGCGTTAAAGATGGTCGAAAGAGTTGTCCCCCCTGGCAGGATTCGAACTCTGGACATTATGCTCACCACTCGAAGACGCTAACCACTCGGCCACCGCCTCCCCCATACCCATTTATCGACCAACCCCGAAAGAAAGAATGAACAGCTGTTTGGGCTGGCCGCCGGTATATTCCCGTTCTCTATGGTTTATGTGGTTTCCGAGTGAAGACGCTTGGCTGTAGCTCCGAAACTAACCATAGGATTTTCTCGGAAATACCCTCAATGTGATTCCTACCCAAAGTTATTGTGAATTGATTAGGTAAATCTATCCTACCCTATCCGTAACCTAACGTAACCTAACCTGACGTGTTCAAGAGTAAACGCCACATACTCTTCCAGAAACGGGAATATGCTGGCCGCCGACTATCCTGGCTCGGATTTAAACCAGAACTCGCAGATTCGTAGTAGGCGAGCTAGCCACTACACCACGGAGGCGACTATTACAGAGAAACATGATATCCCCACCCCATGTATATTTTTGGGACACATGAATGGAAGGGTTTCCAGAACTGAAGGTCATAGGTTTTAACTCTGGTCGCTAATGACTGTGACATCCAACCATATCACCACTATACTATAATACTGTAAAGCTAAATTCAACATTTTATCTTCTAATCTGCTGAAATCTTCCTATCCTTACTTCCCTCGTTACTCATGGAACAGCGTCAAGGGCGGAAGACCAGTAAATGCCCTGATCAGAATACTTGTAATGCTTGTTATCTAATTTTTGCAGTTCAGCAAAATAGTTGTATTATGAAAAATACTTTTCATTGTATCATGTATTGTTTGATAAACATGCAGAATGTAGGTAGGACTTATGTTTCATCATAGAGTAATTATTTATAAAACTTTATTTGTCGTTTCGAAACTAACGTAACCACAGAATCATATACGAAACATACGTTTCTTTCCACCAAAAGTTGAAATGATAAGCATCTCCTTTTATGAGAGATGGCATTTTTTTTTTCTTTTGTCGGAATGTCTTCTCATTTCATTTACTTTTTTCTTCAGTCTTTAACCTCTTTATTTTTCTTCTTTGTGCTGTGCGTTTCATAATCGCAATTTCACATTTCGTAGTCATGCGTGTGACTAGAATATGCGTGAAACTAGAATATTGAGCTAATGAATTAATAAATATACAGACACAGTGTATCGCCTGGAAAAGGGTTGCGAAAAGTTACGTCGCAGTCGGTCCCAAACAAACACAATGATTATTACATCATTAATTTTGATAACGTCATACCTCAAGTAGTGTTGACGCAGGGAGGGTAACGGCCTGCAGCCCTTGACCCTTGTCGATGGGTTTTTTTATTTATTTGTTTACGTCTATGCCTATAGCGCCTGTAGGCAGTGACCTCCAGGCTCGGATGGTAGGCCCTGGAGGCTCATTTGAGGTCTGTGATGCTTGGCCCTCGCCCGTGGCAGGCAGGATTTTTATAGTGACGCCTGTAATTAGAGGTTCATGCCGCACCCCTGTGTCCTCCAATGCACTCGCAATCGAAGGTAGGGTTAATGGATAGCATGTGGGTGTTCTTAGGCCACTCGACGGTGCAGAAATATTTTAAGTGGATTTATGGGTCTCCCTCGTGATTGAACTCGTGTCTTCGAGAACGCCACTCGGTGACACTAACCACTCTGCTACCGCCTCCCCATAGGGTGGAGCGGCGGCCACTACTGAATAAAGGATAGAGATGTGTGACATACCAACAGGTATGCGTAACTACAATAACAACAACAACAAGGACAACAAACTATAGAATAATAACTGTCACGATAATATGCCTAAATTGACTCACATGAAGTACTTATACTCGTTAAGGGATCGCAGGCAGATGTTAACTTTATATAATAGACATCAATTTCTCGTCATTACAGCTCAAACATATATTACTATTATCTCACATACGCTTTTATATTTGCTCCTTCAGAAATTACTACTTACAATGCATGATTATTTTCTTAAGACTTTTTTTACCAGCAGTCACCTTGCATTTGTCCTCCTGCTTTGTATTGTTCCCATCCATTGCTATCTTGTGATGTGGAAGGCAGCCAAATTAATGTAATTGGCCTTGATTACAGAAAATCTAGTTGTAGTAGAATGTTTTTAAAGATCTTGTGGACTGTTTCTTCATTACAGTATTTTATATCTTAATTATGAGCTTACAATTGCATAGTTCTGTGCTACACATATTTTTTACATTTAAGTTTGAAATTTTCTATCTTATATAATCACATACTATAACTTATTAATTTCCAAACGCTATATTTCAAGATTTATTTCAATAATATCTGTGATAATGTTTTTTCATGTATGGTAATATATTTTTGTCATTTGCATAATCTTAATAAGATCACTGAACAAGCTAATCAATGTATCACCATATAGTATAGGAGCAAGGCCCTGACAACCATTTCTTTGTCTTACATAAAGGCTGATCATGTATGAATTGGTATGTGTTTTGATCCTATATGGACCCGATTCCTTATTACTTAGAAATTTTTATTATGTTCTCACTGTCTCATGATATCGCATACGTTCATTTTCATCTTTTTCTTCTGGCTCTTAAATATAAAGGTGAACTGGAGAACATCTATGCATAGATAAGTAAGTCATGCCACTTTGTATTCAACTACACACAAAATCACGTAAGTAGATCCAAAGACTATGGTAGATCAGAACATTCGTGCAAACTAACATATGCGCTTGCGAGAAAAATGATGATAAGGATACAAATTACCACCTAATCTTGTGATGCCCCTATCGGTAAATTGACCTACCATGTACCATCATTGGTGTGGCCGGAGGAAGTGGACCTGGCATTCTCTGAGTCTGTAATCAATACATTGGCGTAGCTAGGTGTCTCTCACTAGTGGGGGCACCTGAGGGGGCACAGATGCGTATTGGGGGGTGGGGGTGGGGGGGGGCACTATAGCAAGCGGAGCTATAGGGGCATTCTGAAGCTACATAAATGTGTATTAGTGCATATCGTCAGTCACAGGTCCAAGCAGATTACGGCACCCAGGGCCTATGGGGGGGGACAGCTGGGGGGCTCCGGATTTTCATGGGGGGACACGTGCCCTGCGTAGCTACGCCACTGGCTATAGCTGATCCGACGCTATAATAAGGTAAAAAGATAGCGAGACAACAACCATTACTTATAAGTTAATGCTTTGCAGGGAGGACTAAACAACCTCAAATCACACTTAAGCTCTCACTCCCTCCCTCCCTCTCCCACTCACAGTAGCGCCGCCAGGAAATTTTGACAGGGGTGGCCAAGGTTGGACACAGATCCAGCGTGGGGTGGTCATGGCATTGCCATTAAAAAAAATGGTTGAATTTTCATTAGATCTCTGACTCAGATCAGGGCTGGTGGCCGTAGCCACCCCCTAGATCCGCTACTCATTCCACCCATTCTCTCTTCCACTCTCTCCCTTTCTCTCTCTACTTAACTTACGCTGCAAAAATATGAAGAAAATCAACAAAATAAACCACTGTTAAGCCAAAAATCATCCCATTCCTCCTCCCAGCTGCCTGCACACGCGTTCTGCCCCCTCGCCGGCTCGCTTTCGTCGACTGTCGTTCGTACAGCAGACTCGCAGTCCGCAGAGTTGCCAGGTCGTGGACTGCCGTCTGCCATGTCGCCAGTTCCCGCTTCGAAATTCGCCCAAATCCGCCGACCGAAATCCTCTTCCAGCCAAAAATATCCGCCAAATTATGTGAAGGTACACATTTTGATTATACACACAAAAAAACTGGAGAAAGAGAGAGAGAGAAGAGAGCGGGGCGGAGAGGAGACTGGGTGACCTCAGGTCACGTTCGAGGATAAGGAGGAATGTGTGAAGGGGTGTGAACTGTGTGGTATCCCTCAGGGAGTACTGGAAGTCGAAGACTCTCATCTCTGAGAGAAAAAGAGACTTCGAGAAAGAGAGAGAGAGAGAGAGAGAGAGAGAGAGAGAGAGAGAGAGAGAGAGAGAGAGAGAGAGAGAGAGAGAGAGAGAGAGAGAGAGAGAGAGAGAGAGATTATAATATAGTAGCTTAAATTACCTATGGGTTGTTTTGTTAGTCAGAGAAATAAGTCCATGTCTGTGTCCGTATGGTAGATGTTCTGGATGAATATTGATAGCATTGATTTTGTTGGTAGAAATTCTTTACAGCAAATGTTGTTTCTGTGCATGAATGCCCGAATGTGCAATACATTTTCTAAGACTTTCACTTGCATTCTGTTCCATTATCTTATTTTTTATCAAGTTCATTTGAGAAAATAATCTCCCTGTTAATCTGACTTAGTAGGAGGGAAGGGTGAAGGCAGGGGGAAGAGAGGGGGCAGTCAGGGAACTCATGTCCTGAGAGAGGTTACTGTCAATCAGCACCCATACGCTAATCCTTACACACTGCCCTCCCATTCTCACTTTTCTTTGAAGAGTTTTGACGTCTGAAAAACGACTTATTTGTGCCAACAAGTAATATAAAGGTTGATAAAAGCCTGCGTCCTTTAAGAAAATAACATGAAAAATAGCCAACATAAACGACAAACGAAATAGAAACCAGCCAAAAAATCCGCCCCACCGCCAAAGCGAAAAACTCCCAGCCGGAAAGTATAACATATCGCCCAATTTGGCGTGAAACCCGCCCACCTGGCAACTCTTCGTACTTCGTACCTTGGCCGATTAAGCTCCCTTCACACATTCCATAATCGAACCACGATAGCGCCACCAATTTGATTATTGACGCTATCGTGAAATTTGACCACGATAAACGCAGACCACGATAGCCTCACAACAATGTCACGCTGCCTGTACGGATGTGTCATGATGGTCGTAAGATGGTCACGATGGAGTCATGATGGCTGTAAGACTACGTCACGAATGGAAAATCAACGGTCATTTTGTCGTCACGATAGAGCTACGATAACCACGACTGTGCCATGACGGTGCCATGAACGTATCACGATAGCGTTAAGAGCCTCACACGTGGGTGGATGTTGCCATGGTGATGGAGAAGGAAGGGGGGTAGAGATAAAGGTGGGAGAAACAGCGTTGACAGACCCGGATTATCCTATAGGCTAGTATAGGCTGCAGCCTGGGGCCCCTCAAGCTTGGGGGCCCCTCAAACCTGGGGTCCCTGCTACCGTAAAAGATTTCCATATATAATTTTTTTTGATAAATGATATTTTGCATTGCTGAATAATTAATTCAACTTAAAATAAAATTACAAATAATTTGAGATAAAGGGCCCCTGTTTGAGGCCCTTTATTTGAGATAAAGGGCCCCTGTTTGGGACCAGAGCTGTAAATCATGGGGCCCCAGTCCATGTTTGTTTATCATCGTGCTAAACACAGTAAAACACTTATTTGTGAATGCAGCGTATATATTGTTTTTCAGCTCACTTATTTTGCTATACAATGTAAAAAAAAATCGGATGCGGGCGAGTTAGAGGGTGGCTCCGTCTGAGGGGCCCCACAATTTAATTAGCCTAGGGGCCCCAAAAGGTCATAATCCGGCCCTGGCCCCCTCATACGGAGCCACCCTCTAACTCGCCCGCACCCGATTTTTTTTTACATTGTATAGCAAAACAAATGAGCTGAAAAACAATATATACGCTGCATTCACAAATAAGTGTTTTACTGTGTTTAGCACGATGATAAACAAACATGGACTGGGGCCCCATGA
The DNA here is from genome assembly GCA_016584305.1 of Chionoecetes opilio. Lineage (NCBI taxonomy): Eukaryota > Metazoa > Arthropoda > Malacostraca > Decapoda > Majidae > Chionoecetes > Chionoecetes opilio. Next base: position 114,106 of record JACEEZ010013806.1, read on the forward strand.
TTTACAGCTAGGGTCCCAAACAGGGGCCCTTTATCTCAAATAAAGGCCTCAAACAGTGGCCCTTTATCTCAAATAAAGGGCCTCAAACAGGGGCCCTTCATCTCAAATTATTTGTAATTTTATTTAAAATTAAATGAATTACTCAGCAATGCAAAATATCATTTATCAAAAAAAATTATATATGGAAATCTTTTACGGTAGCAGGGACCCCAGGTTTGAGGGGCCCCCAAGCTTGAGGGGCCCCAGTCTGCAGCCTATACTAGCCTATAGGATAATCCGGGTCTGGAGGGGCCCCACACTTTAATTAGCCTAGGGGCCCCAAAAGGTCATAATCCGGCCCTGAGCGTTGGGTACGTGTTGGTGATAGAGAAGGGAGGAAACGGGGGAGAGGGGTTGTAATAAAGAAGGGGGTGTTGGTGGGGAGGAGGGTTGGGGATGGAGAAGGTGTTGTGGTGTTGGTGGGGATATGTGTGGTTACAAGGGGGTGGGTGGCATCTCCACGTGTTTAGGGAGTAGGGGGTAGGAAGTAGGGGGAGGGTGGTGTCACCTAGAGTCACCACGTGATGAGGGAGTAGGGGGGTAGGGAGTCGAGAGGGGTGTCACCATGTGGTTAAGGAGGAGAGGGTAGGTAGTAGAGGGTGGGTGGAGGTGAATGAGAAAAGGGGGAGAAGGCGGAATAGGGTGCAAAAAAGGGGGGGGAGGTAGGATTGAAGGCGTGCGTAACGGTTTCTTATCGTCACGATAGACATTCGACAATCACGATAGTGTCACGAAGCTGCTACATAGATAACGATAGCGTCACGATAGACTTAAGGTGCGGTCACACGGCCAATTTTTCTGGCAATATTACACCCGGTGTGACGATACAAAGGGTTGCCATGATAAAAGGTTGCCAGGCCCCTACTGCGCATGCGCGGAAAAGCGCAACCTTATTTATCGTTGTTACGGCGATATAGTTGTTCCCCTGATAAATAGCGTCACCAAAACACAAGTATTTATTTTCTCATGTAGGTCATTTATTTATACTAGTCAGTGATAACTTCCATCATAGACCACTGTGGTACAAATACAGTGGTATATATGCTTCTTTACATCTTATTTACCATGTAGCTATGTGGCGGTGAATGTGGTACCCTGATAAATAAGGAAACCAAAACACAAGTCATATTATTTTCTCATGTAGGTCATTTATTTATACTAGTCAGTGATAACTTCGATCATAGACCACTGTGGTACATATACAGTGGTGTATATATGGTGGTTATAATGGAGGAGAGTTTCACGTTCGCTACAGACCTTACTACTCACGTTTTCAAAAAAAAATTTGGCTCAGTATACTGTACACTACTACTCTACTTGCGCTCAATATTAAAAAAAAGATGTATATATTGAAATTATCCTTTTGTTGTCCTCCATTATTACCTATATGCTTCTTTACATCTTATTTACCATGTAGCTATGTGGCGATGAATGTGGTACCCTGATAAATAAGAAACCCAAAACACAAGTTATATTATTTTCTCATGTAGGTCATTTATTTATACTAGTCAGGGATAACTTCGATCATAGACCACTGTGGTACAGATACAGTGGTATATATGGTTCTTTACATCTTATTTACCTTGTAGCTATGTGGCGATGAATGTGGTACCCTGATAAATAAGGAAACCAAAACACAAGTCATATTATTTTCTCATGTAGGTCATTTATTTATACTAGTCAGTGATAACTTCGATCATAGACCACTGTGGTACAGATACAGTGGTGTATATGGTTCTTTACATCTTATTTACCTTGTAGCTATGTGGCGATGAATGTGGTACCCTGATAAATAAGGAAACCAAAACACAAGTCATATTATTTTCTCATGTAGGTCATTTATTTATACTAGTCAGTGATAACTTCGATCATAGACCACTGTGGTACAGATACAGTGGTATATATGCTTCTTTACATCTTATTTACCATGTAGCTATGTGGCGATGAATTTGATACTCTGATAAATAAGGAAACCAAAACACATGTTATATTATTTTCTCATGTAGGTCATTTATTTATACAATTGGTATACATTGTCAAACAAATATTCACCCAGGGAGCAGTGTTTCAGTGCGTATTTGTGCAGTGTAGCTACTCGGGCCAAGGGTAACTGGTCAGATCGCTACACCGGGCATGCCTCCGACGTGGATGCCTGGCTTATTTGTTCTTATTACTATGGAAATCCATTCTGTATTGCCTTGGCACTAATACAATATATAAAGTAGTCAACCAGGAACATACTTGTCGATAATGACACACAGACGTTGTATTCTTACTGTTAAATATGTCTTTTTCTGTGTCACCCTTCCCGCGCATGCCTCCGACGTGGATGCCTGGTTTATTTGTTCTTATTACTATGGAAATCCATTCTGTATTGCCTTGGCACTAATACAATATATAAAGTAGTCAACAAGGAACATACTTGTCGATAATGACACACAGACGTTGTATTCTTACTGTTAAATATGCCTTTTTCTGTGTCACCCTTCCCGCGCATGCCTCCGACGTGGATGGGTGAACATGATATGATTTACACATAATAACGCGTTGTTTTGTACAAATACTTAGCCCACCTGTACAATACTGATTATTCAATGTACGACCAAAGTTAAAGCAGGGAACGTTACTGTATTATTACAAGCAGGAGCACAATCCTGCCATGGTGTCCTCGTCCCTTGCAGCTTGTGCCAGGTGCACCAAAACACCCGTATATGTTCATATATATATCTAACCACTGGGCTTGTGTCTGGTATGCAGCGATTGTTCAAGTCTTCTTCTATCATGGACAGCCTTATAGTGTACGGACACTTATCATTTATGACATAATTTGCCATATTGCTGGCTTGGGGCGGTGGTCGGTGCGAGAGCGGGCCAGGCAGCAACACTAAGAACCAAAATATCTCATGTAAACACCATTGTTGGGCGAGTATCTTGATGACAGCAATAGATGAGGCATTCTTCTATTGTGGGATGCCTCATTTGGTGAAGGATAGCATTGTTTAACTGATTTTAGACGATATTTCTATTTACCTGATATATTTGGTCTCTAACGCCACCGCGCATGCGCAGTAGGGGCCTGGCAACCTTTTATCATGGCAACCCTTTGTATCGTCAACCGGCAACGCAAACGCGGCCCAAACTCGGATATAATTGCGAATTCTAATGACAATTTTAAAGCCGCGGTCACATGAGCAATTTTTCCGTCAATATTCAGGCTGCAATTATTCAGCAAAGGCAACACCTTGCCGTGTTTTGGTCGCACGGTCTTTCAGAGGTAGCAATAATTTGAATGGCAATTTTGGCTTCTCAAGATGTATCTGAAGAAGCGTCTTTGGAAAAATAGGGAGAAACTGGTTCACAAATAGGGTGGTGAATGATTGAAATGGATTCTTGTGTATCAGACATATAACCTTCAACAGTCAACATCAGAGTGATCAATAATAAGTTGGTATCCCCTAAAATTTTTAGTTATTAATAGACCGTCAACAAAGAAAATGTATAGGGTGGTGTGGGGGGACACCGTACTATTAGTGGAAAAATATTCATAAAAAATCCATTTTTTACCTGAGAGAGTGCACACTGTGCCCAAAACAAACTTCACAATATGGCCCACCTATGGTACCCTCATGAATACTTAACTCAGATAATAAGGGTCATTTAAGGTTTTTTATAAATTTTTGACTGTGATCCCCCCAGTTCGGTGTGACCCCACCCCACCCTACCTCTTAGTCATGAAGTCTACCCTGTTGCTCGCATGTAGTTCACTGAGGGTGGCGCTGCATCCGTGGTGGCATGGTGGCGCGAAATTTGAATTAATTTTCGCGTTGTAGCCTTCGTACGGTGATCCGTTCGGTGTGACCCCACCCCACCCTACGAGCCATAACTCATTAAAATTTTTCTTGGTGTTTTGTATCCTTCAAATCGCTTAAAAACACGTACAAGAGTGTACAGGGCTTCACAATTCGTCTTGTAATCGGTTTTTGCCACTATGTAGCTATGTATTTCAGCTTCTGTATATTGAATTAGAGCGTGCATTAAAAATAAATGTCAAATAATATGCGTTTGTGGTGGGAATACTGCAGCAATATGTCTTGCCGAAAGACCGACACGTTGGTCATCATAAATTGTCATTAGAACTCGCAATTATATCAGAGTTTGGGCCGCGTTTGCGTTGTCGGGTGTAATATTGCCAGAAAAATTGTCCGTGTGACCGCGCCTTTATGATGACCAACGTGTCGGTCTTTCGACAAGACATATTGCTGCAATATCCTTCCACCAATGCATATTATTTGACATTCATTTTTAATGCACGCTCTAATTCAATATACAGAAGCTGAAATACATACAGTAAAAGCCTTATAACTCGGCACGATAGGGGCTCTGGCCCTTGCCGAGTTATTCAATGTGCCGAGTTATGCAATGTACTCCTCTGATTTGGGTAAAAAAAAAAAAAAAAAAAAAAAAAAAAAATACAGTAGGCTACTGTAAAAGCATAAAAACTACACTTACCAATGAACGGGTAGCAGCAGGCATGTAATCCAAGGAGAGGGGAGCCTTGTTGTAACATGTAGATGATGTTAGGGGGACTCAGTCGCATTTTAACACTGGTATCACTTTAATCACTTTATAATCACAACTCTGTAGCTACTGTATTGTACCTGTACAACTTAATTTTACATCACTTGAGCACTTAATTACTGCAACACTATGCCCTGTCCATTAACGCTACCTTCGATTGCGAGTGCATGGGAGGACACAGGGGGCGGCATGAGCCTCTAATCACAGGCGTCACTATAAGAATCCTGCCTGCACCACCACGGGCGAGGGCCAACCATCACAGCTCTCGAGTGAGCCTCCATAGCCTACCATCCCACCCATGGAGCTCACTGCCTACACGCGCTATTTAAATGAGTCATGGCTGATATACATTTTCTTTGTTGACGGTCTATTAATAACTAAAATTTTTAGGGGATACCAACTTATTATTGATCACTTTGATGTTGACTGTTTAATGTTTTATGTCTGACGCACTTGCCATACACAAGAATCCATTTCAATCATTCACCACCCTATTTGTGAACCAGTTTCTCCCTATTTCTCCCTAATTTTCCAAAGACGCTTCTTCAGATACATCTTGAGAAGCCAAAATTGCCATTCAAATTATTGCTACCTCTGAAAATCCGTGTGACCATAACACGGCAAGGTGTTGCCTTTGCTGAATAATTGCAGCCTGAATATTGACGGAAAAATTGCTCATGTGACCGCAGCTTTACGATAGCGCTGCGTTGGGTACAAACATCGGGGAGCTTCCCGATTTTTTAGTGCACGCACTAACTTTTCGTGGCCTCGGCCGAGCGCGTCACGATCAGTCACGATGGACCCATAACCAGGACCATGACGGCGCTGCGCATTGCATTGTTGGCGCGTTCGTGGTTCGATTATGGAATGTGTGAAGGGGGCTTTAGGGGGAATGTCTCTCTCGTTCTCTCTTATTCGCTCGTCTCTCCCTTTCTCCAAATTTCAACGGGTACTAAGTTATTTTTCTTGTAGCAAGTGTACTCTCTCTCTCTCTCTCTCTCTCTCTCTCTCTCTCTCTCTCTCTCTCTCTCTCTCTCTCTCTCTCTCTCTCTCTCTCTCTCTCTCTCTCTCTCTCTCTCTCTCTCTCTCTCTCTCTCTCTCTCTGTAGGCCTATATATATATATAATTTAGGGTGGTCCTTATATATAAGGTAAAATTTCGAAATAACAATTCCTTAGGTCTCACCCCTTCATTAGCTTCCTTTGAGGCTAGAATGCATGTATACAAAATTTGGATTGATTTGAACAACATTTGGAGGTGTCACACGAGGCCATTCCGAGTCCCCCTCATGCGATTATGATGCAGTGAGTATTAGCCCCTCAAAAAGGGGGTATCGTGGGAGCCCATAACCCACTCATTGTTGTCCAGTTACTGTGGAGATCAGGGAGGCCTTTGTAGCAAATGGGAACCTCTTTCGGTGCTCCTCAATGACTTGCAAGAGGAACTGATGCTGTTCTTCGCTCTTGGTGAGGAGGGCATTATACTCTTGCATTAGGGCGACTCCTCTATCTCTGCAAAATCGTTGACCACCTTGAGCAGCAGCAACCTCTGGTGAGATTATGTTAACAGGTCGAGTACATTGAAGTTTTGTTGGAGATGGCGTGCATGATTCACTGCTACTACCTGATGAATGTTGCTCCAGATCTACCTTTGCATACCTTTCCTTCTTTAACTTTCTCCTCCAGTTTCCGCTCATCCGATCTTATCCTATACGCTTGTGAACTCGATCTTCCTTTAATGCCAAAGCAATGTCAACTCCACCCATGTATCCTCGCCGTTCCTTCTCTCGTTTAGCCTGAAGAAAGTCTCGATCTTCGTCAATTTTAATAATTGCCATAGCTTGAGCATGGGCAATGTCAGAAAGGTCAGCAAATTTATCTTGAAAAGCAGTTTCTTTAGCAGTTTGTGGGACTGATCGTCTATATTTTCCTTTCAGTAACTTTCGCCAAGTCTCAAACAATTGATCTACTTTTTCTTGGACGTGAAAGTCTGCTGATGTTGGAATCCGTGCTTTTTTCAATAGGTCAATTACTTCTGTTCCTGTTTCTTTTGCTGCTTCTCGAACTGAAAGCTTTCTTTCCTTGTGCAGGAAAAAAGTGTCCCAGGACATCACCATTAGAGGGTAATTTCCTCGCACTATTTTTTTCCAGTGGCTGGCCCACCAACCACACTTCAGTGATAGATCTCGTAGACAATGCCATGGTATTTACCTGCGAATGAAAATATGGTATTAACTGCACAGCTCTAATGCAACTGTGTAATTAATGCTTACATTCCTTTGAATCTGCTCGCCTGATTAGTATTCTATCCCAGATAGATTCTATCCCAGATATGATCGTACGAACTGATCGATAACGTAAATGTGAAAGAAACCACGTTTTACAACGACTACAACAACAGTTTATTGTTACATTTATGATTCAAGTAGGACATATGAAGATTGTAAATGACGTGCGGATGAGATAAATAGGCTAATATGAAATGAAACCATATGGGTAGCTGAGATGCAATCAAAGCAAATATACTAACTTATACAACAACATTTTCTAGGCCAAAAATTAAGCTTTTGTCAAATCATTATCCCCTACCTGAGGCAGGATGGCAATCAGTAGAGCACAATCAAAATATTTAGTTGAAAAATGTTATTTGCACGGTTCCAACGGACACACTACCAATAGGTCGATAGGCGATCGTTTTTACCGTCGGTAGGGAACATTAACCCCATGTGACAACAGTAAATATTATCTCATCGAGTATAAATTTCAAGCAGCTTAATGAATCATTGCATGGAACAAATCTAGGGGGTGAGACATTTTGATAGTCAACTTTTGGTTTTGAGGACCACCCTAATATATATATATATATATATATATATATATATATATATATATATATATGCGAGAGTAATAATGGTTGAGGACGAGTAGGATAATGTGGAGGTGATAGAGGAGGAAGAGGGTGTGGTGGAGGTGGTAGAGTAGGAGTAGATAGAGGGGATGGTGGTTGAGAAGGAAGAGGAAATGGAGGTGGTTGTAGATGAAGAGGAGGAATATGAGAATAAGGAGGGGTGTGTGGTGGTGGATGATGATGAGGAGGAGGAGGAATTGGTGGTGGTAGTTCGCACACATCGGTCGGTGGTTCGGTGGTCACATCGTACATCGTATTTTCTTACATAATCTTATTACTATACACCTATTTCTATCAGCATTACTTCCTATTTATCGTTCATTAATTATGCGATTATGATAGTGACACTAGGATAACGATTAAGAGTAGTTGTAATGGCCGGCTAGTTACAGCAACAGGAGAAAGTGGAGGTGGAAGTTTAGTTGGAAGTGGAGGAGTGGTGGTGGGGGGAGTAGGAGTAATGGAGTTGGTAGAGGAGGAGATTATCTTATTATGATAGTGACACAAGGATAACTATTAAGAGTAGTAGTAATGGTAGTAGCAGCAACATCAGAAGAAAGGGGAGGTGGAAGTGTAGTTGGAGGTGGAGGAGTAGGAGTAATGGAGGTGGTGGAGCAGGAGGAGAAGTAGATGAAGGTTGTGCTGGTGGAGGAGGGGGAGGAGGAATAGGAGAAGAATGAGAAGAAGGAGGCGAGCGGGACGCGGTCTCTGTCCTCTCATCACCCCGGTCAAACCTGGGCAGGGATGCTCGAAAATCCCTCGTAAGGGACAACTTACGAGTGTATGGCTACAATAACCTTACGAGAGTGGGCTGAGGGAGATGCTCGTACCGAGCCGTCACTCCCGTACGGTTATCGGTGGCCTCTGGGTGGGGAATATAGGGATATTCTAGGGATATGTGTGGGAAAATTCTGCTAACCAATCACAGAGCAGCGCCTCGCATGACGCGGCCTTATCTAGCCAATCATCATGCTCTCAGCTGTCAGGGAGCCCGATAAATAAATTTAAAGACAATTCAAATGCCGCTGTTGTGCTTAAATGGGCCCCTTTCGGAAATCGTCCCGCGGACGCTTATTTAACCTAAATAACTCTACAAAACTTAACACAAACCTATCATAAACCTTACCTAAGCTAAACCAGGCCTAAACATAACTTAACCTAAACCTAAAAACTATGTTTGCCGGTGTTGAGCTAAGATCGGCTGATTTCCGAAATAGGGCCGATTTTAGCTCACTATCGCCAGAATGTTACGATAATACATAGCTGCCATATTAGCCTTTCAGCGTAGGGTGGTGTGGGGGGACACCGTACTATTAGTGGAAAAATATTCATAAAAAATCCATTTTTTACCTGAGAGAGTGCACACTGTGCCCAAAACAAACTTCACAATATGGCCCACCTATGGTACCCTCATGAATACTTAACTCAGATAATAAGGGTCATTTAAGGTTTTTTATAAATTTTTGACTGTGATCCCCCCAGTTCGGTGTGACCCCACCCCACCCTACCTCTTAGTCATGAAGTCTACCCTGTTGCTCGCATGTAGTTCACTGAGGGTGGCGCTGCATCCGTGGTGGCATGGTGGCGCGAAATTTGAATTAATTTTCGCGTTGTAGCCTTCGTACGGTGATCCCCCCGTTCGGTGTGACCCCACCCCACCCTACTATTCTCCCACTGATTACTACAGAGACGTACCCAGGGTATACCTTGATGCGATGATCATAGGTTCGAGTCCCGCGTGCCCGAAATTAGTATCTATAGACCACTGCTGGCCCGCGCCGTACGTATGCCGTATCCGTGGCCCTGGCGGTACTCTGTTATAGTGGACGAGAACTGCGCGTTCGCTCTTTAGGTCAGACAAGACACACGGGGGGGCTAACACCTCACTGTGACACACGTGACACTTGTGTGCAAGGATAGTATAACTTTTTAATATCCTTGCTTGTGTGTATACGTGCGTGTGTACTATATAGTACGTCAGACATTTGATACCACCACCACCACCGGATCATTATAGCGGCCAAACTTGTATAATGAACTTATACGTTTTGATTCAAGAAGTCGACCGATATATATATTTAATATATAGGTTTGCCCTGATATGAATTTATTACAAGTATAGGTATTGTATGTTAAATATGGAGTCAATGATGCAATAAACACATCACATTTCAAACAGGCAAGCATGAAATGGCTCTATAATACACAATAAACATAAAATATAGTGATATAACTTGTAATTTATTGTTTATTGATGTCTTGTCGCTTCAAATATTACTCCCTTAGGGAGTTAAGGGTGCTCCCGACTACCGTTAGCCTCGCGGTCCCGTACCTAGTGAGAAAACGGTTTGAGCATCTCCCTTAGAGGCGCTACGAGGTAAAAGTCCCCTAGGGTAATACTTACGGGCCCGTAACTCTTTCGAGCATCTCCCCTCTGGACTGCGGGTGTTTGCTTGTCGGAGCCTGGCTGTTTACCCCCACTTGACGTCACTGCGTCAAGGCGTCTCATTTTGGTTTCCCCCGTAGGTTGACCATACTTTAATCGGCCTAGGTTCGTATTGGATTACTCAAGGAATTCAACGCTGCTTCAAAACAAAACCTTTCTCTTATTTCCTTCCCACGCCCTTACCTGTTGTCCTTTGACCATTAATTTATGACCTGTACCAAAGACTACTCTATGCTGGGCCCGTATCCTCACTCACTCTTAACTTAATCTTTACTGTTAAGTTTGGTATCAACTTAATAGTGCTGGCGAGGACTTCTAAATCCTTAATACCAAAGTTAATAGTAGGAAATATTCGAAATGGCCGCCGCTTAGGAACTCCCATCGCCTCTTCAGAACTTATCGAATGCGAAATAAGTCTTTATATAACAAATACGAACGCTAAAGTTACAATTAGGTACTATATAGGCGCTGCAGAAGCTGAATATGTGGCTACATAGACCTACAAGACCTAGTTTGAAGAAGCATTATCTTGGCATTATGGGCGTCCATACGCCCATCCCTACTCTTTACTTATTGGGGCAGAAAAAGCGGATAATTTAGTTTCACCCAACCAACGATTTTCTGATGCGCCTTATGTTTTTCTGGTGTGTTTTTATGTGTTTTGAATGAATCTGCTAACCGTTTCTGTCGCAACTATTATTATTATTTTTATTTTTTTGGTATAATTTTTTTTTTTTTTTTTTAGTTAGGTAAAGGTTAGGTTAGGTTAGGTTAGGTTAGGTTAGGTTAGGTTAGGTATAGGTAAAAGTTAGGTTAGGTTTAGGTTCATTTTTTTTTTTGTCGTTTTTGCAAAAACAACAACAAACAAACAAACAATGCGACAGAAACGGTTAGAAGATTCATTCAAAACACATAAAAACACACCAGAAAAACATAAGGCGCATCAGAAAATCGTTGGTTGGGTGAAACTGTAAATTGATCAAAATAACTATTTAATCAGTCTTTGAGAAAGTGGTGGTCATGGCTTTGAGTTACTTAACCGTAGAGTAGACAAAATGCAGCAATGTTAGAGTAATACGTTTGAGATGAGCTATAGTAGTGTAAGTAGGGGAAATATTCTTTTGAAAATAATTGCACCACAGAAAAATAGGTAATTATTAACGAGAACTGGGCTCTTTCTGCCGTCCTTACTACTCGCGTTTTCTGTATAATTTTAACTCTCCCATGTAGTGATTATACTATGATAGCTTCTAGAAAACAAAAATTAGATCTATATTTTCACTAGTAACCAGTAGAAAAGTTGATTTGCATTGACCGGCTGTGAGTCTTTGCTGCACTGCAGCCAGCCTGGCCGGCCGGCCGGGCGACCGTACACCATTAGATTTGATCAATTAGCCTAAACAACCAAATAAGGGATAACCAAAATCTAGCATAGACCTAAAATAGCTTAAACATAACCTGAACCAAACCTAAACGTCACCCAATCTAAACCTAACCTAGCCATCATCATATGAACTTGTTTATGAAAAAACTAACTGGTAAAATATTTTATATACGTATCAATTCAACATTTGCATTATGTTTATTTGTCTATAAATCAGCAGTATCACAAAAAAGTGGCTAAATATGGTTTTCCATAATTTTCTTCCAAGCTCTTCACACACACACACACACAATTATTATATTGGTATTTGCTGGAGTTTAATTGTTGAAGGGTCTACAGGGCAAGGGCAAGGAGTACACACACACACACACACACACACACACTAGCATAGTTTTACTTCAGCATTACCAATACTTAATATTATCTCTCTCCACCTCACTATACCAGCAATAGACTGAACAGCTAGGCTAGGTTATCGTAAACATTTTAGGTTATCTGCAGCTTAGGTTAGTAAACGAGCAGGGGGATCTGGGGGGGGGAGGCATCCCCATAGGTCAAGTTACGTTACCAACCACCAACCAGTGTCACCAGTTACCAATGTCAAACTGCAGCTTCAGTGTTCTGGGACAAGCGAGAAAAGTTTGTGTGCAATAATGAAATAGCTTTTATTCTTCCTTATCATCTATTACCAGTGGAACTGTCGCCGAACATTTCCACGTCGGCGAGAGTTCTCGATTGGCGTTTTGGCGAGAGTTCCTATTGGTTTCTTAAAAGTTTAGATGCGCGTTTAATTAAATTCTCACCCATTTTTGGAGGAATATATTTTCTATATTGTGACAGATTAAATCAAGACACAACATCTATTCAGGAAAAATTAAGTTTCGTCCTCGAAATCCGTGGTGCCCAATAACGAAAGTTTACCAATAGAAGGAGATTTACTCCTACCCCAGCTACGTAGGGAAAGTCTTATTACAATCTCAGGCAAATGAAGCTGTGGTCACATCGCATCCAAACAGTCTTGTTTCCAACGCTGTCAGATGGAATAAAATGTTAGTTCCATTACAAGAAAGCAGAGGAAGCCATTCAGATAGGGAAACTCTACGGTCTGCATTGGCTTTATGGTACTCGAGATCTCGTCGACCCTGTGTCGGGACGAGAATTTTGGTAGACGAGAGGGTCGGGAGCAGTCTAATACTGTGGGCAAGAGTATACCTAGCTGACTGGGCACGTACTGAAGTTACAATGTCACTCATCTCTCTCCACTACATACAAACATTTAATACACACAATGACAGCGTCACAGCCCTCTCACAACCTTGCTAATGACAACGCTTTTACATGAAAGGCCGTCGTGGATTGACTGAAAAAGTGAAAACATACTCCCACGGCAACACCTTTATAATCGTCGATTTATACAATTCTTGAACATTTTCTTCCGTGTTAAACATTATTTATGGCTTTATACTGTTTATCTAATAATTATTTAATCTTCAAATGATACATTTCTTCTTTTTTTTTAGAAATATATTTTCTTTTCATTTCGGTAGTTTGGTTTTGTAAACAAGCGTCCATAGCAACGGGTTTACACTCAAAGTAGCCAGGGATCTGCTAATACCTACACTCAAAGTGGATGAGGATAGCATATGCATTTCCGTAATACCAACTTTTACACTTAAGAGTAACACTTATGAGTAAATATTAATTGTAAGTGAGGATCCGGGCCGTTACTCATTTTGGGCTATTTCCAGTGGAGGCCAGTTTTGCGATTCATGCCATTTTCGAACATCACTCCCTTTTCCCTTCCTATGGTTTATCAGTATATATGATATACCGTTATCTTCGTAAATGTTTGTTCTATAATATTATCAAATAAAAAACAGTAAAATGCAATAAAGAAATGCCATTATGAGAGAGTTAAGAAATATGCATGAACTTGAACTCATAAATATTCACTTGAACTCATCGCCATTTAATATTTGGCGAGAAAACATTTTAGATGCTAGTGATAGAAAGAAGCGGATTTTCATTAGCTTTCCATTGCTATATTTCGTTTTCTGATAAATGAACCATAACCATGCATAAATTAGCATTAACTAAAAAAATAACATCATCTGTCGGGATAATTACCCGATGGATGATGTTATTTATTTAGTTAACTCTAATTTATGCATGGTTCTAATTCATTTATCAGAAAATGAAATATAGCAATGGAAAGCTAATTAAATTCCGCTTCTATTGATATGTAGCATGTAAAAAGTCTTCACGCAAAATATCAAATTGCGATGAGTTTAAGTTCATGCATATTTCTTCAGAGTCTCATAGTGGAATTTCTTTAGTGTATTTTACAGTTTTTTATTTGATAATATTATAGAACAAACATTCACGAAGATAACAGTGTATCATTTATACTGATATGCCATCGTCTACTGTATTCATGGAACACTTTTTTACTTGCCGATACGATTGATGATGTTATTTTTTTAGTTAATGCTAATTTAGGCATGGTGGTAATTCATTTATCAGAAAACGAAATATATCAATGGAAAGCTAATGAAAATCCGCTTCTTTCTATCGCTAGCATCTAAAATGTTTTCTCGCAAAATATTAAATGGCGAAGAGTTTAAATTTATATTGAGGTCATGCATATTTCTTCACTCTGTCATAATGGCATTTCTTTAGTGTATTTTACTGTTTTTTATTTGATAATATTATAGAACAAACAGTTACGAAGATAACGGTATATCATATATACTGATAAACCTTAGGAAGGGAAATAGGGGTGATGTTAAAAAATGGCAGGAATCGCAAAACTGGCCTCCACTGTTCATGGGCGGGTTGGCGCGGGGCACGAGTAGCAAGTCCAGTATAGAGTAGTCTTTGCCTGTACCGTTATCTAAGTCTTAAATGTTAGTAGATGTGAGTTAGTAATAGTGTTGGTATAGTTTTGTAGTATTTTTTCAAAGATTATATATTGATAGGGTTCGTTAGTACTTCGAACTCATTAACAACGTCGCAGAGGATTGTGGGTAGGATCTCATTTCTTTTTTTTTTTGCTACGTAGTTTGTGGGTTGTTAAAGGACTGGATTGCTTTGTAAGCAGTTGTGTAGCTAGGTATCTATCAATGGGTAGCACAAGGCAAGCGTAGGTCAAGGGCCACTCTGATGCCACATAGGAGGGTATATTCTAAGATCAGATCAGTGGTGGGTAATAGAGTATTATACATAATACGGCAGCCATGGCCAGTGGGGGGGCACCTGGGGTGGACACATGATTCTCATGAGGGGCACGTGTCCCCCCATGCCCCCCCAGTAGCTATGACACTGAATCAATAGTGTATAAAAATAATTGCGTACTGCCTACTCCTCCACAGGGTCCAGGGAGTGGAGGGGGAACTCGCTTCAGCAATAACTTTCAGGCAGAGGACGCCTTCCATCAAAAACTCCCGAACACAAAAGATTCGCACATAAGTTCGATAGAAGGCCTATAGATGGTATGCACGTGACGTCACGATCACGTGACAAAACAATAATAGTCTAGGGGCCAAGGGCTAAAAAAATAATTGTCGTGGTACCCATGCGGTAACAGCTTCAGAATATACCATCTGAAAGGAAAATTTGTTTACTTTTCGAATCTGGCAATGAAAATTTCGAAATCGTGTAGCTTCATGGTGATTTTTTGGTTACCATGACAACCATATTACATATTTCAGACCAACATGTTTAGTCTAGTCCAGTGGACCCCACGTGCACCCCATGGACAATCTAATGACCTACTTTTTTAGATGCACAAATATGTCTAGAAAACAAAAATCAATGTTAACACTGTCAACTAATGTCCCATGGGGTTCGTATGGCGGCCATCGTCGATCGCGAAATATTTGACTTTCTCGAAATTACCAAAATGTCCATAAAATCACAAATAATGTAGTTAAAATTTTAATTTTGGTGCCCACGTGACAAGAATAACATGGCCTATTGTAATAAGAACAATTAATGCAGTAATTGGTATAAGTTTAGTCATGGAACGGCAAAAACCTAAAAAAAGGCGGAAAAATTACTTAGGTTTCGCCGACAACTTTCAACATAAATGACAATAACTTCACTAATATACAACATACTGGTCAGTTTAACATATCAAAATCATCGTCTATTATTTCCCCATCTAATGCAGTCAAACAATTGGAATACATATATGATTATCATACACTAATTGCTACCAATGTAACCCACCCCCCTAGTGAAACTTTACTTACATCAAATACATACATTCGATAAAACTTAGTTTTATATTAAATTTTAACTCTCTCTCTCTCTCTCTCTCTCTCTCTCTCTCTCTCTCTCTCTCTCTCTCTCTCTCTCTCTCTCTCTCTCTTCTCTCTCTCTCTCTCTCTCTCTCTCTCTCTCTCTCTCTCTCTCTCTCTCTCTCTCTCTCTCTCTCTCTCTCTCTCTCTCTCTCTCTCTCTCTCTCTCTCTCTCTCTCTCTCTCTCTCTCTCTCTCTCTAATGTCTGGGTCACTCTGAGAATGATCACCAAAGCTATTGCCACAGCAGAACAGCCTCCACCTCTCCTTATCCAAGAACTCCTTTATCGCTTGTTCAATCCCTTCTCCTCTACCTTCACACATGTATTCGTTTATCCTGTCATTCCATTTTCC
The DNA here is from genome assembly GCA_016584305.1 of Chionoecetes opilio. Lineage (NCBI taxonomy): Eukaryota > Metazoa > Arthropoda > Malacostraca > Decapoda > Majidae > Chionoecetes > Chionoecetes opilio. The sequence goes on from JACEEZ010013806.1 coordinate 130,114, forward strand.
AAGTGGCCTTCCTCTCCCAATAAGATCCTCCATTTTAGTTGTTAGTCCTCAAACTCTTCATTACTCATCCGTTGAATATGGTCAAACCACCTCATTGTATTTCTTTTCATCCATCTGCCATTCCACACTCACTATACATTTGCACACGTTCTCAAGCTGCAGATTTCATACATGCTTTCATTACTCTCAAAGTCCATTGAATCATTGATCAATTACATCCATTGATATATCAGTGTTAAAGTATATATATTTTTTAATGCATGCATCTAAAGATATTAGATTCTTTGAAGAAATGATAATTTAGCTACACGAATTTATAATTTCCTCTTGCGTAACCAAACCTCCATGACATTCAAATTTTCTCTACAAATATATTGTGAAGTCGGAAACACCCTCTCTCTCTAACCCATACATAATACAAGTAGAAAATGCTTCAGGGTAGCCCTGAAGACATGAAAAAGGGAAGATGACTCTTGCGAGTGTTGTTTTGTAGATCAAGAAGTGTCAAGAAGAAGGGAAACAAGGCTAGTGTGGACATGGGAAGGATTGCGAAAGAATATAAACAAGGTGGCAAAGGTGTCTTTGGACATGAGAAAGATTTGGAAAGGAAAGAAACTAGGTGTCACTCAACATTTGTCCTTTGCCGACTGATACCACTTGTGGTAGGACAAATGTTGAGTGACACCTAGTTTCTTTCCTTTCCAAATCTTTCTCATGTCCAAAGGCATCTTTTCCACCGTGTTTCTATTCTTTCTCAATCTTTCCCATGTCCACACTAGCCTTGTTTCCCTTCTTCTTGACACTTCTTCATCTACAAAACAACACCCGCAAGAGTCATCTTCCCTTTTTCATGTCTTCAGGGCTACCCTGAAGCCTTTTCTACTTGTTTCTCTCCTTTTCCATGTGAAATGTTGAAGCCGACGTTTCAGGCACAACTAAGCGTGCGCACACGACCAGATGGGTGTCTCTCAGTACTAAACTTTGACGATCGTTTTCGAATATTGGAATTGAGAAATCGAATAAACTACGATTTTGTCCATCTGGAGCACGACGAGAGCTTTCGAATGAGCTATAGAACGGCCCCAGGCGACCACCACAGCGTTCGTTAGAAGCGCGGACAAATTTTTTCCAGGACACTTTCCTCTCTACTGAGTCATCTTGGGCAGGGGTTATTACCCCTGCCCGATAGGCACAAGTGTTTAACATTAGGTATTTCACCTAATTCAAGGACATCAACTACAATAAGATAGCTTACCTTAGTAACGTATGATGCACATTGCAGAAGCTTTCCCTTGCTGGATATCTGCTATCAGCAACTCACTCACCCAACCAGCAACAAAGTATTTGCAAACTTCTAGACTTCTATACGCCCTCAGTTTCTTGTGATTATATATATACTTTTGAAGTTAACTAGGTAGGCTAGGCATCACTGTGGCGTAAGTCTGGTAGATCGCACTGAGATTTGAGTCCTACTCTTAAATGTTGAAAATACTCTCTACCCATGTATCATAAAGTGTTAAGAATGATGATCACATTAAAATTCGTCGGAAATTACTCATTTTGCCGTTATGCCCCCTCATTCCATAACAAACTAGACACTGAGTGAATCTTTCTACTAAGCTAGGTTAGATGTAGGGTTAGGTTTAGTTTAGCTTAGGTTAGATTTAGTTAGAAATACATGCCTCACCTGTGTTAAGAATGATGGTTGTCCTCGTATGTAACTTAAGTTACGATGGTAAAGTACTAGCGATGGTACGCCCGTCAGGGTGGCAAGGTTGGTAGAGACGTGAGTTCGCAATGTACAGCGTCCCTGTGCATTCGGTCAGCGGTTCGAGTCCGCCTAGTTCGTGCTGACGTGGCGGCGCTTTGTATAGTCAATAACCTTGTAGTTGGTACTTGCAAAGTGTCTAGATTGGATGAAAATCTTATCTTAGCGATGGTACCTAACACTCTCGCCGGTCGGAGTTCTCGCCGCCGTCTGCGTGTTCCAATTTTTCACGTCGGCGAGTGTTCCTTCTTTCGGCGACAGTTCCAGTTCTTGATCTTGATATTACGGTACCCAACATATATATTCAATCAAGTTTTACCCTTGTTTCTGCATTCAGGGATAAAATACCAACAATAGTTTGATCAGTTAGGTTTAGGTACATAACTCATGTTCAGGTTAGGTTAGTGAACTAGCGGGGGTAGGGGAACATAATACACATTGTTAATGATACATGATAAGGTCACTCAACAAAAAACTACGATAAGAAAACAACATAATAGTCAATTTACATACTACTCTGAAGTATTTACGAAAGTCACTACGAAGTGCATAAAACACTGCACAGTCATGTTCACTTTATGTTTTTCACTTGTATCGTGGAGCATGATCAGGCTCTCTCTCGATTGCCAGGAGGACGATGGAAGCTTAGAGATGCAGACTGGGATTATTTCAGAGAAGTGGTGAGCAATGAGGACTGGAAGCTGGGAGCGAATGGCTTGAGGACAGAGAGAGGTGTGGATAAGCTGAATGAGATATTATTAAGGAAGCTTAACAAAGCTGCAGAAGAGAGCATAGGCAGAACAAGTAGGAGAGCAAATGGCAGGACAAGAAAGAGTTGGTGGAACAGCGAGATCGACAAGGCAAGGAAAGAAAGGAAACAGCTGAATAGAAAGTGTAGGCGTCTGATAAAGAATAGGTCAAACAGTGAGCCAGAACGAATAGAGTATGAAAGGGCATGGGCAGAGTATAAGAGTAAGCAAAAGGAGGTGAAAAGCTTGGTGAGGAAGGCAAAAGTGAATGAAGAGAGAAAAGAGATTAGAGAACTTAAAAGGATAAAGGTGAGGAAGGAGGTAGGGAATGGTATATGTTCTTGATAGAAGAAGAGAGTAAGAATACAAGAAATGTAGAAGAACTGGTGGTGAATGGCAAGTAACTAAGAGAAAAAATGGAAATGGTCAGAGCTGTAGAAGACTTCTGGAAAGATGTTGGATTGGTATGAATGAGCCAGATAGTGACCTGGAACATCACCTTAGGTAGGAAAATAGAGGAAGTGATGGATGAAGAGATTAGGATGGATGAGATTGAAGATTATGTTCGAAAACTGAAAAATGGAAAGCCCCTGGAATGGACAGTATCCCGAATTGATTGTATAGAGAGGGTGGTGAGGGAATGATTAAGAGAATCCATGAGTTGTTTGGACATATATGGAGTGAGGAAAGAGTGCCTGCAGCCTGGGATGACAGTAGAGTGACCCTCATACATAAGGGTGGACACATGAGTACGAAGGAGATTAATAATTACAGGCTAATAGGAACTGTTGAAATATAAAACTGTGTATGTGTAATAGTGTGACACGGTATGCAAGATTTTCTGTGGTGTATTGAATGAAAGACTATGTGAAGTATTGGAAAGAAATAAAGTGATGGATGAAGAGCAGAATGGATTCAGAAAAGACAGGAGAGATGAGGACAATATTTGTATGTATGTAGTGAATTCAGTGATTGAGAGAGCAAGGAAGGAGGGAAGGAAGAAAGAAATAACTAGCCTTTCTAGATATTGAGAAAGCGTACGATAGAGTGGATAGGAGAATACTGTGTAAGGTATTGGAGACGATTGGCATGAGTGAGAAGGTTGTTAGAATAATAAGCAGTATGTATGAGAACACGCAGGCCAAGTTCAGTATGGGTGACCTAGAGATTGGATGGGTGAATAGTAAGAGAGGAGTAAGATAGGGCTGTGTCCTTTCCCCTCTACTTTTTTAGAAAATATGTCGAAGAACTGGCAGTGAGAGTGAAGCGTACATGGTTGGGTGTAAATGTTGGAAATGATGTGTTGAGTGTACTGCTGTATGCAGATGATGTGGTGATCCTAAGTGAAAACCACAATGAGTTACAAGTGATGCTGTATACTGTGACGGAGTATGGCAGGGATTCCAAAGTTAGGTTCAGTAAGGAGCAGAGTCAGGTGTTACTGGTGAATGGGAATGACTCTGATGACAGGATTTGGGTAGTAGGTGGGAATGAAATATACAGAACGAAAGAGTACAAGTACATAGGTATTTGGTTGGATGAGAAAGGATGTGAGAAAACTAAGCATGAAAGGATAGCTAGAGCCAACCAGTGAGTTTGAAGGCTAGGCAGTGTGGCTAGATGTCGGACCAACACGTTTGAAGTGGTCAGAGGACTATGGAAGCGTGTGGCAGTCCCTATAGCATTATGTATGGAGTGGAAACAATGGTATGATCTAGGAAAGAGTTGGACAGAATGGAAGTAGCACAGACCAAAGCAGGCAGAATAGCATTAGGTGCCAATAGGTATGTGCCAGTGGAAGGGATCAGATGAGACATGGGATGGAGCACGTTCAGAGAGAGAATAACATAGGCCGGACTGAGGTACAGAACTAGGCTGCAACAAATGGATGACAGCAAGTGGGCAAGTAAGGTTTGGGATTGGAATATGTATAGGAAGTGGATGAAAGATTCAGTAGAATTGGAAAGATGGACAGGTAAACTGGGAATGTTTAAGACAGGAGTGATGAGACATGGGAGTATGGCTGTGTGCAAAAGGGAAATAAATGGGAGAGTGGAAGAGAAAGGGAAGGAAGAATGGATGTGGGGAATGAGTGAGCAATCAACACTGGAATGGTACAGGAGAAAGAACCAGCCAAGGTATGAAAGTTTCTATGATGGTGGCTATGCAGGGGATTTACCCACAGAGCCAGGATAGTCCGGTGGCCAAACCCCATATTTAGGCCGAACCTTTGAATTTGTGGTGCATAATTGTTCTTTGCCGATTTTGATAGCCTGAAACCTCTAGTTTTGGAATCTGTCGGGTGCAACTTTTGCATCCTTGAGCATTTTGCAAAAATGACGACTGAAGATAAGAATGGGAATCACTGTTTGGGACTGAAAATTTGAGGTAGGGGTAATAATAAACGGGCATAGATCACACATGTACAGGACCTTTGACAATGTTTTTGCTACCAAAATGTTCGTATTGATTAGTTTTATCACTCAAACTAATGATATATGAATTTCGTCAACAATAAGGTCATAGGAGGTCAAAAGGTCACAATTTTTGGCGTGAAAATGAAATTTGACGAGCTGACTTTTTGACGCGGTCTCACAGGCTTAACCATGAACCAGTCTGCTGTTAGTCGTTGGGCACTTACCTTACATACATGCAGCCGGTTACTGAAAGACGTAGCAGAGATGAAGAACAGAAACTACAAAGATGACCAGAGGCACAAGGAGGAGATGCCGTCCCGAATCGCATATGATGAAAAGGACAGGACGGCTGTGCGTGAAACGCTGAAGTTGTGCATTCATTCACTAAAGCCTAATGAGCATCCTCAGGGACTTGTCAACATTGTAACCGGAAGGATTAATCCAGAGACAGTGAATGTGGAAAATGCCCAGACCATTGGAATCCAGCAAAGACAAGCGTTTGAATCAAGTTGGCCAGAAGGATTCCACAAGCCGATTGTAAACAGAGTCGAAACCATGGTCGGAAATCAAGCAAAGAGAACACATACCACTGATAAAAAGGGACAGGTTGACTGTCAACTAATCTTCTCAAGGCTGATGATATTAATACAGTATCGAGACATTGATGTAAATTCAGTATTGGGATATGAGCTGGCACCTCTTCCAACGTCGCTCTTTGATGGCACAAAGGACCAACCTGAAATGAGAATAGCTAAAGCCAAAGCTACGCTCAAGAAGACTCTCCTAATGGAACATTCCACCAGGACATTCACAAGCCACACAGATGCAATATATATAGATGGATGTGCAGCAATGTGGATAGTGCACTGGCCAACGAAGGGAGTCGTCAATAATTATGTGAATGCCTTTGTAGATTATGTGTTTTCCAAGATGACCGTTTCGAGTAACGTATTTGTAGTGTTTGACAAATATCACAAGAAAAGCATCAAGAGCAGCACAAGGGCTGCACGATCTGCTGGAGTGCAGCATTGCAAGGAATATGTCAATACGCTGACAACGCCAATTCCCTCCCGAGACGTTTTTCTCAATTTGGCACACAACAAGGAGCAGCTCATTGAGATGATCACCGAGGAACTTCTAGATAGAACGCAAGGACTCCGGTTACCAAACAGACTTGTTGTCACAGGGAAAGCTGATACTCCTGCTGAAGTCTGGCAAGGTGTACGAGTGGAGAGATCAGATTTGCAAACTAACCATGAGGAAGCAGACGTCATCATTCCACACCAGGTTGTCCAGTTTGTTTCTAACACCAGAAAGACTATTAAAGTAATCTCAGATGACACAGACGTGTTTGTTTTGCTTGTACATTACTACCACTACTGTCAACTCTCTGCATGCCTTGTCATGGAACCAACTTCTCCTGAAAGGACTTCAGTGAACATTGGAGACACCGTAATAAAACACCAGTCTATTGTCCCACAGCTGCTGGCAGCACATGCGTTGACAGGATGCGACACAGTTGGTTGCTATTTTGGAATTGGAAAAATCAAATCAGTAAAAGTCCTAAAGGCAGGATATAAACTGGACAGCATAGGACAACCTGAAGACCAACACGAGACAATAATTCGAGAAGCAACCCAGTTTATTGCAGCATGCTATGGAGAGAAAGTTTGACCAAACGACAGCATGTCAGATATCCGATACAACCATTGGATCTCCAGCATGGGCAGAAAAAGTGCTGCGTCAGTTCACCAACTGAAGACTCTTCCTCCTACAAGTGAAGCGTTTGTCGAGAACGTGAAAAAGGCACATTTTCAAGCATGCATTTGGAGGTCGGCACTGACTGGCGAGGCACATATGGACCCTCTGGAGAAAGGCTGGGTATCTGATGACGATTTCGGTGTATTAATGCCAGTGACCCTCCCACCACAAACGGAAATTGCTCCAGCAGCTGTTATGAAGTTGATCCAATGTGGTTGCTCAAGCGAAACACCATGCTCAACTGAGAGGTGTGGATGTGTGGCTGGTCAGATGTCCTGTTCTGCTTTTTGTCGCTGTCGAACAGAAATAAGAACATGTCGGAATCGCTGGACATTGCTGAAACAATAGATAGAGGATGCCAATGACTCGGATGAAGATAAAAGTTATGATGAGGATGACAGTGATGACTAATGTGTTTGATTATATGAGAGTTTCCTCATTGGACGCTACTGCAATAGATCTCATCTCTAAGACACTTGTGTATTTTGTTATGTTCTAGTGGGAATAGATTAGCTTAATCCCTTGGATTCATGAAATTCTGTGGATATAAAGCTGATTATTCTCTGTAAATATGTTAATGTATACGCTACCCATTTTCGCGGCCATCTTAGATTGGGTATTCAGAAATATTGTTATTGTACTTTTCCCAGTCTAATTGGATGGTTTAATCTTATTTTTTGTTATGAATTATTAGCTTAACAGACCGTCTATTTTTTAGACCGTATAAATAAAAGTGTCTATTGTAATTTCATTGGTGTTATTGTATTCCTTGACCACAAAAACCTATGGTTAGACGCCAAAATGACTGTTGTAAGTCAAATATTAAGGAAGTTATCAATATAAAACCATTACTACGTTGGTGTATTATGTATATTAGCCGCCATCTTGAATTTCTCAAAATGCTCAAGGGTGCCATAATTGCACCCGACAGATTCTTATTAATGGCACACTCAGTGATCAAAATCCGCAGAGAACAATTATGCACCACAAATTCCAAGGTTCCCCCCCCTGGCTGCTGGACTAGGACAAAGTCCCTGGAGGTAAATAGTCGTATGTACAGATGGGAAGAATGGTGGCAGCAAGATGTGTTTGATGTGTGAGACAGGAGTGGATGAAACTGTGGAACACTTGATGCTGGAATGTGAACGGTATGAGCATTGAGCATGCTAGAGCAAAGATGTTGGCGGTGGTGGTAGGAGAGGTCGGAGTAGAAGAATGGAGGAAGATGATAGACAGGACTGTGGATAAGCAGATAGAGTACCTGCTGGGGTTGTGTGCTGAGTGAAGGAGTGGCAGTCGAGTGGCTGAGTGTGTAAAATAATTCTTGGACAATTCTTGGAGAGTAGCTACGTATGAGAGAGAAGGAGAGGCAGGGGGCCTCTCAATGATGGGGAACCCCGTATGAATGTGATGCTGGCAGAGGTAGCAGGGGAAAATTAAATCCCTATTTTTACTCCCCTGCTTTCTCCCAATTTAGTGTATGAAGGAACAGCATGACAATAACAAGTCTTCACT
>JACEEZ010013807.1:0-7500 GCA_016584305.1 Chionoecetes opilio
GACCGCTACTTTGTTGCACATTTAGTCATGCGGGGCGGGAAGGAGAGTTTCCCCCAGCCACTAGACACAGACAACTCCCTGGCAACGCTGGGTTGTAGCTCCTAACCAAGTAACGAGCCCGCCGTAGGGGCGGAGTGTGTGCAGGTGAGGCACCCGCTGCGATGCACCTTGTACACCCGGTGAGGCCCCTACGTCTCGGCGGTGTGAAGGCTGTGAAGTCGGGGTTTTCCTGCCCGGCACCGTTTGTCCCTGAGGGAGCCTCATCGCGCGACCCTGTCCCTTGTCAAGGGGCCAGGGTTTTTTTGGGGCCGCGCCGCCCCACCGGGCAAGCGTATCCCATAGAGGAGGGGACCTCGCCTTGTAGAGACTTCAACCCCTTCTGCCCAAGGAGCCAGGATCCTCCTCAGGGTGCCAGCTTCCCCAAAGATTCTCTGCGACCCGCTCAATGGGGTTTGAAGGTCAACCTGCAGTCGTAGGTGACCCCCAGCACCTCCCCTCGTCGGGGAAACCAGCGCCCTTCCCATCGCAGATAAGGCCAGGGCTACGCTCGACGGGAAAACTGGAGCTCCTCTCTCTCTCTCCTCTCTCCTCTCCCCTCTCCTCTCTCTCTCCCTCCACCTCCTTCTCTCCTCCCTCCTCTTTTCCCTCTCTCTCTTCTCTCCTCTCTCTCTCCTCTCCTCTCTCTCTCCCTCTCCCCTCTCTCTCTCTCTCTCTCCTCTTTTTTCTCTCTCTCGCTTTTTCTCTCTCTCTCTTCCCCTCTCTCTCTCTCTCCTCCCCTCTCTCTTCTCGCCTCTTTCTCTCTCTTCTCTCTCTCTCCCCTCTCCTCTCTCTCTCTCTCTCTCTCTCTCTCTCTCTTCTCTCTCTCTTCTCTCTCTTCTCTCTCTTTTCTCTCCTTTTCTCTCCTCCCCCTTCTCTCTCTCTCTCTCTCTCTCTCTCTCTCTCTCTTCTCCTCTCTCTTTTCTTCTCTCCCCTCTCTCTCTTTTTTTTTTTTTTTTTTTTTTTTTTTTTTTTACCTATATTCTTGTAGGTTTACAGTCAGGAGCTTCAGCTGGACTACTGAGAACTATCTTTGACTTTAAGAATGTGTAAATTATTCCTAGCTTAACATACATACATGGGTTACTATTCTAAATTATCTATTTCTCTAATTCACTATTTCACTATAAATGAATTTTACATGTACATGTTTTTACTATTCTATTTTACATTTTATTTTTCAGTACTACTAATTATATATATAGACATAGTTGAACTTAAGCAGGGTTTACAGGTTTATAGGTAGGTACTTATACTATGGCTGCTTTATCCTAGCGTTTACAGCACTCTTAAAAGGTCTGGAGTGACGAGGTAGAGTGAAGCTGTGTCTGCGTACCATTGGGTTTTTCCACATTCTTGTGTAGCGGGGAAGGAAGGAACGCAGAGAGGTCTCTGTCCTGGTAAAAGGGACGATCAGTTGATGGTCCCTGGTAGCAGCAGTTGTGTGGTGTGGCCGTGTGGTCTTCCCCAGGGCTGTCGGAGAGCAGCCAGGTGGGGGACATGCTGCTTGTGTGTCTTGTAAAACGACGCACAGACCTGCTACGTCGCGCGCTGCTGCAAGGGTTGCAGAGTAGGAGAAGCTAGTCCTGCTGAGCCTTCAGACGTATTAACCGTTGGGCTCGGCCCTTGTACCTTGTTAAGAAGGCTCAGGTACGAAGGGGGGCAGGAAGACCACGTGAGGGGGCGTACCATAAGGGAGCGGACTTGAGCTGCATATAAGGTGTGATCCCTTGGGAGTCAAGAAGGTGTGAGACACGCCGGACACAGCTAAGTTTCCAGGCGGCTTTCCTTGCAATGGTTCGGATGTGGTCGGTGAAGGTCAGGACGCTATTCACTTCCACCCCAAGTATGGAATGGACGTCTGCAGGGGCACCGCCTCCCACCCAGTAAGATGGTAGGGATAGGAGTATCAGGAGGACGTTGTCGTCGCGAGTGAGCACGCCTGGGTTTTCTCTGGAGCGGATCCACTTGCCATCGACGACCCCTGAGATGCCAGTTTGGAGGACCTGATTATGTGAGCGACAGTCGTGGGGTGATCACCAATGTCGCAGGGGAATGTAAGGGTGCAGTCATGGGCATATGCTTTGCCTTCTGGGATGAGCTGGAGCAAGTCTTTAAAAGAATACTTTCCCAGAGGAGAGGGCCGAGCACACTGCCCGGTGGGACGCTGGCAAAGATCGGGTGTTCCTCTGAGGTTTGACCGTCCCACCAACTCTAAGAAATATGTCCCGCAGTAGTCTTTTGTGGGTAGGAGCCAGCAGATGCCCGCGGACACCCAAACTGTTCAGTTTGGAGATGGGGCCCCGTGATGCCACACCCTATCAAATGCTCCTGCAATGTCAAGGGCAAGACGTATGTGTCCTTTTCTTTGGTCAAGACGCTTATGCCATGTGGTGGACAGATGGAGGGAAATAGGTCGGCCGCTGACCTGTTTGCTCGGAAGCCAAATTGCTTGATGTTAAAAAGGTGGTGTGATGTGAAGAAAGACGATACTTGTCGGCAATTATAGCTTCCAGCGTCTTGCCAAGAACTGTAAAAGGGAGATGGGCCTATAGTTCTTGGGGTCAGTTCTTTTCCTTTCTTATGTATTGCCACCACTCTGGCAGCCTTCCACAGGGTGGGCCACCTTCCAGTAGTGAGGCAGTGCTGAAAGATAGTAGCAAGGGGCGTTGCTACTGAGAGGCGCAGCGCTTGAGGATATGAAGGCTAATGTTGTCTGGGCCAAGGCCTTCTTTGTGTCGACCTGAACTAAGTGTCGGCGAACTTCCACACTAGTTATAGTGAGGTTAGAAAGGCTGGCATTGGTGAGGATGGGGGACAGCTGGGATGGATCGCTGGGCATCAGGTACTGTAAATTTTTTTGGAAAAAAATGTCGCGAGTACCTCGGCCTTGTCCTTGTTCTTGGTGGCCACTGTGGGGGCCGTCAGACTTGAATAGCGGGGGTATGGTGTCGTCAGTTGTCAACCTTGTTGCTGTTTAAGTGTGGTCAAACCAGGACTTGTTACCCACTGAACGACACTGAGCTTGATTTTTAGGTCGTCCTTTTCCAGCGTCGTTGAGCCCATTGTTGGATTTCTTTTATTGCTGCGCAAGAGCATGCCTGTAGCGCTCCTTGTTAGGGTCGGTTGGTGGCGTGATAGAGCCGCCAGGCACGACTTTTTTCATCAGCAGCCATCCTACATTGGTAACCAAACCAGGGCTTATCAAGGGGCTTAGCAGTGTAAAGTCTGGCTTTGGGACATATTTCTTCGGAGTTCAAGCAGAGTACGTGTGAATGTGTGTACCTGTGTATCTACATCATTGGGCGGAATGGTGCTCCAGGGTGTTTGTTGCAGCTCGTCACATTTGACCGTCCCAGTCTGCTCTGCCCCACAGCCAGTTGGTACGTGTGATGGGGGCATCCCTCTGAGCTGCAACCTGTATTGAACTTAGGATCGCCATGTGATCTGATGATCCTACAGCACCGAGGGGTGAAAAAGGTGACGACACTGTCTGGGAGATCACTGATGACAGGATCAATGATGAGCCGGAATGTGTGCGGTAAGTTTACTTGGTTTTTAGACCCCATCACAGTGAGGAAGTCATCAAGGATCTTGCAACTAGATTTGGTGCCTGTTTCCCCATGTGACAACGTGCCCAGGTGTTTTTTTGCAACAGGTCATCCAGGTGAGTGTGCAGATACTCAATAGGCTCCCTCCCTTGGCCACTGTGGGCGGTAGCACACACACGCAGGATAGCGCTGTGATGGGGAGTCCATATTTTGAAAAACATTCATCTCCAGATGGTTTTGGGAGAGTGACTTCAAGTGCTGACCGGGAAACTCTTTGAAAGGAGACAGGTACCACCAAGGTCCCGTGTGTCCTGTTGCGTCGATGCCACCTCGTATATCCATTTTCCTGTCCAAAGTTGTCTGGGATTGACTTGTTGAGGAAGGTTCTACTCCGCAACGATGTCCCCGGGTTTGTGAGGGATCACGTGAAATCCTCTTTCCCTTTTTCTCTCTTCAATCTCTCTCTCTCCCCTTCCTCTCTCTCTCTCTTTTCTCTCTCTCTCTCTCCCCTTTCCCCTCTCCTCTCTCTCTCCCCCTCTCTCTCTTCTCTCTCTCTCTCTCTCTCTCCTTTTCTCTCTCTTCTCTCTCTCTCTCTCTCTCCCCTCTCTCTCTCTCTCTCTCTCTCTCTCTCTCTCTCTCTCTCTCGTCTCTCTCTCCCCTCTCTCTCTCTCTCTTCTCTCTCTCTCCTCTCTCTCTCTCTCTCCTCTCTCTCTCTCTCTCTCTCTCTCCTCTCTCTCTCTTTTCTCTCTCTCTCTCCTCCCCCTCCTCTCCTTCTCTCTTCTCTCCCTCTCTCTCTCTCTCTCTCTCTCTCTCTCTCTCTCTCTCCTCTCTCTCTCCTCTCTCTCCTTTTCTCTTTCTCTCTCTCTCTCTCTTCTCTCTCTCTCTCTCTCTCCTCTCTCTCTCTCTCTCTCTCTCTCTTCGAGCATCAATAAATCATGTATTTATTCCGCCCCATTTAGCATACGATCATAAGAAAATAAGGAAGCTACAAGGGGCCGTGAGGCCTACACGTGGTAGTTCCTGTTACCTAACACTACATACATCCACCTTTCATCCCCATCCATGAACCTATCCAGCCCCTCTTTAAAGTTCCCCAATGAATCCCCGCTAACTACCTGACGACTGAGTCCATTCCAGTCATTCACCACCCTATTCGTGAACCAGTTTTTCCTATTTCTTTTTTAAATTTACGCTTTTCCAGTTTGAATCCGTTACTTCTTGTTCTACCCTGGTTAATAGCAGTAAGAACTTTTTCTACCTCTCCTCTATTAAATCCTTTTATTCACTTAAAAACTTCTATCAGATCGCCCCTCACTCGCGTCTCTCGAGTGAGTGTAACTTTAATAGCTTTAATCTCTACTCATAATAAAGTTACGCATCCCTTTACTCATTTTGGTCATCATTCTTTGCACTGATTCTAACAAGGCTATATCCATCCTGTAATATGGAGACCAAAACTGAGCTGCATAGTCTAGGTGAGATCTGACTGGAGCCGGATAAAGCTTTTGAATAAATTCCGCACTTCTACTTTTCATACTTCTGATAGTGAATCCTAACACTTTATTAGCTCTATTCTAGCCTCAATACATTGTTTCCTAGGTCGGAGGTCTGGGCTCATCCTTACTCCAAGATCTGTTTCACCTTCTGATCTGTTCAGCGACACATTGCGCATGGTGTATCTATTATCAGGGTTTGTTCTACCAACATTCATAACGCTGCACTTATCAATATTAAATTCCATCTGCCATCTGACTGCCCAGTCGTTAAGTTTATCTAAGTCTCCCTGCTATTTGTTTACATCAGACTGTGATCCAATAATCCTACCTAACTTAGTATCATCAGCAAACTTGTTGATATCACTACTAATCCCAGTATCCAAGTCATTGATGTAAATCAAAAATAATAACGGACACAAAACAGACTATTGTGGAACTCCACTTGTCACCAGTCCCCATTCAGATTTAGAACCATTAATTGTAACTAGTTGCTGCCTATCACTTAGCCAAGCTCTGATCCAACGAAGAACCTTCCCATCTATTCCATGAGCCTTAACCTTAGTTAAGAGTCGCTCGTGAGGTACTTTGGCGAATGCCTTATTAAAGTCCAGGTATATTATATCATAATCCTTATCATTATCTGCCGTCTCATAAACTTTCCTATAAAAACTCAATAAATTGGTGAGACATGACCTACCCTTGGTGAATCCATGTTATGAATCATTGATCAAACTATGTCTTTCTAAGTGCTCTCTAATATTTTTTGCAATAACATATTCCAATAATTGACCTACCACTGACGTTAGACTAACGGGTCGATAATTTGACTTTAGTCCTCTGTCCCCCTTCTTAAACATGGGGACTACATTTCCTTTCCTCCACAATATCGACACATCGCCTATCTTAACCGATTTCCTAAAAATGTGCACTAACGACTCACTAACAGCCTCTTTATATTCTTTTAATACTTTGGGATACACTTCATCTGGTCCTGGCGACTTTAAATTCTTCATTTTATGCCTCTTTTACCCTCTTCCACCATTTCCCTAGTTATCACTATATCTTTAAGTTTATCATCATCGCTTTCATTAAGCATCTGTTCACTTTCAGGTATTGTCTGTTTATCCTCATGAGTAAAATCACTTAAGAAATAGTCATTTAAATTTTACACATATCCTCATCCGTATTTAAGACCTCACCCTGCTCTAATCTTAACGGCTTCACTAATTCCCTTGTCTTGGTGTTATATAACTGATAGAACCCCTTAGTGTCGCTTTTTGCCTGTCCTGCGACCTTAATCTCATAATTGTTCTTAGCTTCTCTTGTAAATCTCTTCACTGTCCTCGCCATCACGTTATACTGATCTTTGCTCACCTGTCCAGCCTTAAACCTTAATTACATGTTTCATTTTACTCCAATGTTGTGTTTTAAACTAGTGGTCATCCATTTCGGGTCACTCATCCTTTATCTTATCTCCCTATAATGCATTGTTTTTTCTGTCCCTCAAATAAACTCCTTACAAATAATGCATAATCCTTATCCGCCCCGTCCTCATTACCACCTGTCACCGCACTGACCTTGGGACTTTCCTTTATCCTACTCCCCCAGTTAATCCCCTCCATGTGTCTTCCTAATCCTACATAATTGGCCTTTCCAGCTGTCACCTCGCTAACCTTGGAACATTTCTTCCCCTCCATCCCATACCCCTTGTTAATCCCCTCCAGGTGTCTTCTTAATTATGCATAATTTGCCTTTCTGAAGTCAGGTACTCTTTGCCTATTAAAACTTATTTATCAAACTTCCCATTTTAAGCAAAACCTGATTTCACAGTGATCGCTATTTCCTAACTGTCCACCAACCTCTCCCTCTGTAACTAAATCTTGCCTGTTTGTCAGTAATAAATCTGGAATATTATATCCTCTAGTAGGCTCCTTGATTGCCTGGCTTAAGAAGTTATCCTGGATTATATTTAACAATTCCTCTGCATTGTTGTCTCCTATAGTTAAATCCCAGTCTATATTCCTAAGATACAAATTTCCTACCACGCATAGTCGATTATATCTGCAACCGTCGTTATTTCTTGCCATATAGGAGCTGCATCCTTTTTACATACGTTTAGAGGCCTATACACTACATCCAAAACCATTTTCTCAGTTCCCTCCGTAACCTCTACCCATATAGACCCTATGCTGTCATCTGTTTTTATATCATTATTAACACAACACTAAAAATTATCTCTTGCATAAAGCGCAACTCCTCCACCTCGTCTGCCTAACCTGTCCTTGTGAAATAACTTATACTCAGCTATTTCGACCTCCAGATCAAATACCTTTTCTGACATATCCAACCACATTTCTGTTAATTCTTTTATATCAAAATCTTGTACACTATTTATTCCTCGCAGGATATCTATCTTA
>JACEEZ010013807.1:12500-17500 GCA_016584305.1 Chionoecetes opilio
TTATTTTTAATATTGTATTTTTATATTGATTATTTCAAATAATGAGTATTTCTAATATTGAGTATTTATAATATTGAGTATTTTAAATTTTGAAGTCTTTCAATATTGATTCTTTCTAATATTGAGTTTTTTCAATATTGAGTTTTTTTTAAATATTGAGTTATTTTCATATTGAGATATTTTCATATAATTTTTTTTTCACATTGAGTTTTTTCATTTTTCTCTAGAGAGAGAGAGAGAGAGAGAGAGAGAGAGAGAGAGAGAGGAGAGAGAGAAGAGAGAGAAGAGAGAGAGAGAGAGAGAGAGAGAGAGAGAGAGACGAGTAGAGAGAGAGAGAGAGAGAGAGAGAACCAAAAGCATACGCGATAGTTTCCTCTTTTAAACCAAAAATCCTTTTTCATTCCCCTTAAAATGATGAAAGTCGATAATGAACATAAAAAAAGATCACAATAGAACTCACACACACACACACACACACACACACACACACACACACACACACACACACACACACACACACACACACACACACACACACACACACACACACACACACACACACACACACACACACACACACACACACACACACACACACACACACACATACACACACAAACACACACACACACACACACACACCGGGGTACTCCGTAGTGTAATGGTTAGCAAGCTCGGTTCACAACCGAGAAGTCCCGGGTTCGATCCCCGGTTGGAGCGGAAACAGATGGGTTGTTTCCTTAAAACCCGAGCCCTGTCCACCCAGCGTGAATGGGTACCGGTGTTAGCCGGGGTTTGTGACCTGCTCTCCGGGGTGCTGGCTTCGGCCAACACAAAGCACTAGGATGAATGATAAAAATGTTGATATGGAGACGGGGCCACACGAGCATTGCTCTGACCCTGTAAAATACAACTAGATGAATACAACTAGATGAATAGATGAAACACACACACACACACACACACACACACACACACACACAACACACACACACACACACACACACACACACACACACACACACACGCACGCACACTGTCCCCCTTGAGCAAGGGAATGGGGATGTGTGGTGTGTGGGGTCCCAGCATTGCTCAAAGATCGGTAATAATGAGCTCCAAGCTCGCACTGAGAGGGTGAAAACTGGCGATCGCGAGCCGCTCGCGTGGACAAGACCATGGCTGAACACACACACACACACACACACACACACACACACACACACACACACACACACACACACACACACACACACACACACACACACACACACACACACACACACACACACATTCACATGTTATCAGTACCTGGATAACAACACAACTCTCGCCCTGGCCTCAATTTGTAACACATTTGGCAAACACTCGTAGTTTTCACATTTTCAAAACTTATATTTGTCTTTCGTCAGCTTTACCAAAAAAGTCTCTCTTGGCTTCAATCCCTCGTTTGATTGCCTTTTTATATGTCTGTCTGTATGTCTGTCTGTCTGTCTATCTATCTATTTATCTATCTACCTGTCTGTCTGTCTGTCTGTCTATTTATCTGTCTGTCTTTTTGCATCTGTCGTGCTGGGGCAAACTTACGATAAGTCAAAATGCCACACATGAAAACAATCAAACATAAGGAAAAAAGACATGAACGGCTTATGGAAACGAGTCATGATATAAAACAAGTCGTTCAGTAGGCACATTCCACCCATGGTAACTATAAAGACAGCGATGTGTAGACGAGATGTGGTGTTAGGACGCATGATAAGGGATTATCAAAGAGAGGGGAAAGAGGCAAGATAAATAAATAAAAGTGTGAAAAAGAAATAAATTAAATATAATATGAACAAATACAAACTAGATGATATAATGAAATAAAAGGTGTGATGGCATAGGGAAAATGATAACATATTGATAAAATGTAGAAAATAAGAAACAAAAGTGTCGACAAAAGATATACAAAAGTGGAAAGATGAAAGACAAATAAAGAAAATTAAGGTGTGATGGCATAGGGAAAATGCGAATATATTGATAAACTGTAGCTTTTTAAATTATGTATTTCTTATATATTGAGTATTTTTAATATTAAATATTTTATATATTGAGTATTTTTAATATTGAGTATTTTTAATATTGAGTATTTTAAATATGGAATATTTTTAATATTGAATATTTTTAATATTGAATATTTTTAATATTGAATATTTTTAATATTGAGCTGTATTAATATTGATTTTTTAAATATTGGGCTTTATTAATATTGAGTGTTTTTAATGGAGAGATTTATTTATATGGGTTTTTTTAATATTGAGCTTTTTTAATATTGAGTATATTTAATATTGAGTATTTAAAATATTGAGCTTTTTTATTAATGAGTTTTTTTCATAATGACTTTTTTTATTTGTGATTTTTTTTAATATTGAGTATTTTAAATATTGAGTATATATACATTTAATCGTTCGTAATATTGATTATTTATAATATTGAGCTTTCTTAATATGTAACTTTTCTAATATTGCGTTATTTTAATATTGCGTTTTTTTAATATTGAGTATTTTTAATATTAAGTATTATTATTATCCGCGTATTTTTGATAATGGAGTTTTATGCAATTGAGTTTTTTTAATAGTTTTTTTATATTGATTTCTTTTAATACTGGGTTTTTTATTGTGAGTTATTTAAATATTGATCTCTTTTAATATTGAGCTTATTTAATATTGAGCTTTTCTAATATTGCATTTGTTTAAATATTGCGTAGTTTGAATATTGGGTTTTTTTAATATTGCGTTTTTTCAATATTAAATATTTTTAATATTAAGCATTCTTATTATATGAGTATTTTTGATAATGAGTTTTTTTGCAATTGAGTTATTTTAATATGTTTTTTAATATTGAGTTTTTTTAATATTTAGTTCTTTTTATTTTGAGTTATTTAAATATTGAGCTCTTCTAATATTGAGCTCATTTAATATTGAGATTTTTTTAATATAGCATTTTTTGTATATATAACGTTGTTTTAATATTGAATATTTTAAATAGCGTATATATTTAATATTGAGTATTTTTAATATTGATTTTTAGTATTGAATATTTTTAATTATGAGTTTTTTAATATTGGGTTGTTTTTAATATCGCATTTTCTTAATATTCCAATTTTTTTAATTCCACTTTTTTTTTATATTGAGTTTTTTTAATATAGTTTTTGAGATATTTAGGTTTTTTAATATTAAGTTTTTTTAAAAGTTTTTTTAATATTGAGTTTATTAATAGTAGGTTTTTTTTAATATTGCATTTTCTCATATTACGTTTTATAATATTGCGTTTTTCTAATATTGAGTATTTTTAATATTGAGTATATTTAATATTGAGTATTTTCAATATTGAGTATTTTAGTATTTTATTATTAATATTGCTTTTTTTAATACAGTTTTTTTCTTATTTCGTTCTTTTAATATTGTATCATTAATATTGCGTACTGTTAATATTATATTTTTAATATTGAGTACTATACTATACAGTTTTTTAATAGAGCATTTTTAATAATGCCTTTTTGATAATATTGCATTTTTTTTAAATATTGATTATTTTTAATAATGACTAGTTTTCTAATAGTGCTTAGTTGTCTAATATTGAATATTTTTAAATATTGAATATTTGTGATAGTTTTTTTTATTGATTGTTTTGAAATAAAAAAAAACTTTATATAGAGTTTTAATCATGATCTTATTTTTTTGATACATTGAGTTTTTTCTTTCTAATAAAGCGTTTTTTAATATTGCTTTTTTTTAATATTGAATTATTTTAAATATTGAGTTTTTTTAATAAGTAACTTTATTTAATAGTGCTTTTTTAATATTGGCATTTTCTTATAATTGAGTACCTTTAATATTGATTATTTTTAATATTAGTATTTTTATATTGATTATTGCAAATAATAGTATTTCTACTATTGAGTATTTATATATTGAGTATTTTAAATTTTGAAGTCTTTCAATATTGATTCTTTCTAATATTGAGTTTTTTCAATATTGAGTTTTTTTAAATATTGAGTTATTTTCATATTGAGATATTTTCATATAATTTTTTTTTCACATTGAGTTTTTTAATAGATTTTTTTCTTATTGAGTTTTTTCATTGATTTATTTTTATATTGAGTGTTTCTAATATTGAGTTTTCTTTTATAATGAGTTTTTCGTAGAAAATTGAGTTTTTAAAAATCTTGCACCCTCTAAATATTGTGTTTTATAATATTTAGTTTTTTTCATATTTAGTTTTTTTAATATTGATATTTTTTTTTATTGCGCTTTTTCAATATTAATACTTTTTAATATCGAGCTTTTTTACTGTTGAGCTTTTTTAGTATCGAGCATTTTTTATAATGAGCTTTTTTAATATTGAGTTATTTAATAAGGATTTTTTTTTTAATTGAGTTATTTAATATTGATTATTTTAATATTGATTTTTTTTAATAATGATTTTTTTTCAATATTGAGCTTTTTAATATTTTTTTTTTAATAATGATTTGTTTTTATATGTAGTTTTTTTAATGTGGATTTTTTTAATATTGAGTTTTTTTTAATATTGAGTTTTATTAATATATACATTTTTTTAATACTACGTTTTTTTTATTATTACGTATTTTCAATATTATAAAAATTAACTAAAGTAGTTGATAAAATATATGAAAAGGATTAATACAGAAAAGGAAAACATAAAAATTAAGTAGTACATTTCCATTATAAGATAGCTGCTGGTACGCTAATGTGCTGCCTTCATTAATTTGTATACAATTACCGATAACATTAATTAATTTAGTCAAAAAATACCATTATTTTTTGGTCACAGTTTCAGAAAGTCACATTTCCTTCATAACTGGCGGGCATTCTTTTTTCCCCGATAAGTACATTTAGCATTAGGGTTTAAGAACACTAAGCTTTGTATTCATTAGCATTTACCTATAAAACACCATAAGAACACTGTTTTCAAGCATCAGATAATTAAGTGGATGGATA
>JACEEZ010013807.1:22500-54936 GCA_016584305.1 Chionoecetes opilio
AGAGAGAGAAGAGAAAAGGGAGAGAGGAGAGAGGAGAGGGGAGAGAGAGAAAAGAGAAAAGGGGAGAGAGAAGAGAGAGAGAGAAGAGAGAGAGGGAGGAGAAAAGAGAGAAAAAAGAGGGAAAAGGGGATTTGAGGGGGGAAAAAAAAGAGAAGAGAGAGAAGAGAGGGGAGGAGATTTAATAAAAGAAAAAAGAGATAGAGAGGGGGAGGAAAGGGGAAAAGATAAAAAAAAAAAAAAAAAGGGGAAGGGGAAAAAAAAAAAATAAAAGGAAAAGGGGAAACAGGAAAAAAATTTTTTAAAGCAAAAAAAAAGAGAAGCTTGGCGAACCCAAATGAACAAAAAAGAAGGGGGGAAGAGAAGGAGGAGAGAGGGGAGAGAAGAGAGAAGAGAGAGAGAAGAGAGAGGAGAGAGAGAGAGAGAAGAGAGGGGAGAGAGAGAGAGAGAGTTCTGCCAGCATGACGTCCCATAAAATTCTCTCACTTTCCGCAAGGCAGTCTCTCCCTCTCTCCCCGCTACCAAGTAATTTCCCCCCTCTCCCCGCGTGCCTGCCTACCTCTCTCCTGTACGGTCGGGACTTAATACATAAACACTAAAACTAGACAAGGGCGTGAAAGAGGTATTTAGGCAATCGGGGAGTCAGTGAAGAGGGGAAAAAAGGGGGAGGAGGGGGGGGGACTATGGATGACACGACGAAAAAAAAGGGGTTTATGGGGAAAAGGGAAAGGGAAAGGGGGAAGAAGGAAAAAAGGGGAAGGAAGGAAGAAGGGGGGGTATTGGAAAGGATAAGGAAAAGGAGGGAAAGGGGAAAAGGGGAAGGGGGAGGGGAAAAAAAAAATATACGCACTTGATGTAAAAAAGGGCAAATGTGTGTGTGAGAGAGAGGGAGAGAGAGAGAGGAGAGAGGAGAGAGGAGAGAGAGAGAGAAGGGGAAGAGAGAGAAGAGAAAGAGAGAGAGAGAGAGGGGAGAGAAGAGAGAGAGAGGGGAGAGAGAGAGAGAGAGAGAGAGAGAGAGAGAAAGGGGAGAGAGGAGAAGAGAGAGAGAGAAGAGAGAGAGAGAGAAAAAGGGGAGAGAGGAGAGAGAGAAGGAGGAAGGGGAGAGGGGGAAGGAAAGGGGGAGGAGAAAAAGGGTTTGGGGGAAAGGGGGGAAGAGAGAGAGAGAGAGGGAAAAGAGAGAGGAGAGAGAGAGAGGAGATAGAGAAGAAAAAAGGGGGAAGGAGAAGGGGAAGAAGAAGGAGAGAAGAGGAAGAGAGAGAGAGAAGAAGAGAAGAAAGGGAGAGGAGAAAGAGAAAAAAAAAAAAAAAAAAGGGGGAGAAGAGAGAAAGAGGAGAGGAGGAGGAGAGAGAGAGAGAGAGAGGAGAGAGAGAGAGAGAGAGAGAGAGAGAGAGGAGAGAGAAGGCGAGAGAGGAGGAGGGGAGAGGGAGAGGAAGGGGAGGAGAGAGAGGAAAAAGAAAAAAAAAGAGAGAGAAAANCCGACAGAGACCGGACCACACGGCTCGGTGACGTCACTTCAGGAAGCCTCCCAGGCCGGCGCTGATACAAATGCACGTAGACTCAGAAATAAATATAGTACTTGAAGAATTTTGGGTATTTCTGATATTTTTTTTTTGCGATATGGCATATACTTGCAACCTGTATGGGTGCAGCAAGAAAGCTGTGCCTTTCCAGAGAGCTTAGCACCCATTTTCGACCTATTTGGCCATAATATGTGTGTGCAGCGACGGTGAGAGGCGAGTGAGAGTCCCGCGGTGTGAAATACATTGTCTTGCCGCGCGCTTCTCACCCGCCTCTCACTGTCGCTGCACACAAATATCATGGCCAAATAGGTCGGAAATGGGTGCTAAGCTCTCTGGAAAGGCACAGCTTTCTTGCTGCACCCATACAGGATGCAAGTATATGCCATATCGCACAAAAAATATATCAGAAACACCCAAAATTCTTCAAGTACTATATTTTTTTCTGAGTCTACGTGTATTTGTATCAGCGCCGGCCTGGGAGGCTTCCTGAAGTGACGTCACCAGCATGTTTCCCGCCACGGCTGGAATGGGGCTGTTGTTTTTCCCGCGCTTTTTACAAAAGTCATGTTTTTAGGGAAATAAGGCGTGGAAATGAATTATTTTTTGTGGATTAGGTATTTTGAATGAAAATTCAACATATTATGCAAAGAAAAATGGGTCTGGACGATTACTTTAAGTTAAAGATTATATCCCCCTCCTCCACCTCCTCCTCCTCCTCCTCCTCCTCCTTGGGTACGGTAACAGGGTGTCAGCGGGCAACCCTTGATATTAAGGTGCCCCGCCCGCGAATTTTTTTTTCCCTAATAGGTTTGCAAAAGTGGGCGGGGCCTCGTGACGGGCGAATAAAGAAAACAAAATTTAAGGGGTAACTTGCATATTTAGTGGACAGGTTATTTAAATTCTCTCTCTCTCTCTCTCTCTCTCTCTCTCTCTCTCTCTCTCTCTCTCTCTCTCTCCTCTCTCTCTCTCTCTCTCTCTCTCTCTCTCTCTCTCTCTCTCTCTCTCTCTCTCTCTCTCTCTCTCTCTCTCTCTCTCTCTACATACATGAAAATCTTTTCATAAATAATTGTATATCAGTCGATGTGCAATAATATTTTGATATACAAAATTTTCTGTAAGCTGAATATTTTGTTGTGAATAGGGCGTAAACTATATACGTATTTACGGGGGTAAATAACCTTACAAAGGCTCAAAAATTTATTTTCGAACCTAATATCGGAAACCGAAGACCAGATTCGTGATCCCCATCAGCAAAAGCCACTAAGAACCAAGTTTCATCCAAATCCGGTGGGAATATTTTTGCCAAAAATCTGAGGCTAGGAAATAAATAGCCAAGGAATTTTGTTGAAAATCACATTCTTATTAATATCTCAAGAACCATAAAAGTTAGGAGAATACGGTATATAATATAAAAGATGCAGCTGTTGACAGCCGTCCCTGTTGTATACGCGGAATTAAATGTCCTCCATAAATAATCCTAAGAATCAAGTTTTTCTAAAATTCCAAAAAAATGATATAACCCAAAGCGGTGGCATGGTGGGAAGAAACGGAAGCGCCCATGGGAATTTTCGTAAAGCTGTCTAATTTATTTGTTCTTTTTTTTTTCTTGGGCCAATATTTTTTGTAAAGAAAAAAAAAAAAAATAAAACCCAAAAATTTTGAGGAATTTTGCAGCCAAAATTTTTTTTTATTTTTTTTTTTTCAAACTACGAAAAAATGATCTCGGCCCCAATTGTTTATAATGTCGTTTTATTCTTTGTTGTTCTTTTTCCCAGGACAAATATTTGGGGAGGTAAAAATCTTTTTTTGTTTGCATATAAAATATATGAAAACAAAACTGTTTACTGCCCATCCCAAATTTTTTTTGTTGATTGAGATATTTTTTTGAGTTTAAAAATTAAAGTAAAATTCAAACCAGTTTGGAGCCGTCAAGCTATAAAACAAAAAAAAATTGGTAAGTTCTTTTAAATTTTAAATTTTTACAGCGCGCCATTATATTTTAAGAGAGAGAGGGAAGAGAGAGAGAGAGAGAGGAAAGAGAGAGAGAGAGGAGGGGAGAGAGAGGGGGGAAAAAGAGCAAAAGAGAGAAAGGGGGCCACCCCCCCCTTTTGAAAAACCATTAGGGAAAAAAAAAAAAATCGCGCCCCGCCCTCCTCCTCGCCTCTGTCCACTAATCACAGCGCGCTCTGCCCTGCCATCACCCCATGACTCACAGGCTTTTGCTCCCCTTTCTTGGAAAAAAAGTCCTATAATTAATAACAAAAAAATATATGAGGAAATGAGATAAGTAAAAATGATATGGTGATGAAAATGAATAAAAAACAAATAAAAGAGAAAAACAAAATAATAGTGATGATAATGATAATGAGAACAACAATAATGATAAAATGATGATTGAAAATAATAAAAAAAACTGAAACAAAAGAGAAAAACTAAATAATAATGATGATAATGATAATGAGAACAACAATAATAACAATGATAACAAAAAAATGATCTTAAGAGTAAAGTAAAAGTCAGATTAGTACAAAAAAATTATATAAAAGTGTTGTGGTCTCGGTTTTAAGGTTTTCAGTTCTCTCTCTCTCTCTCTCTCTCTCTCTCTCTCTCTCTCTCTCTCTCTCTCTCTCTCTCTCGCTCTCTCTCTCTCTATCTTCTCTCTCTCCTCTCCTCTCCTCTCTCTCTCTCTTCTCTCTCTCTCTCTCTCTCTCTCTCTCTCTCTCTCTCTCTCTCTCTCTCTCTCTCTCTCTCCTTTTGTCTTTGTCGTGGGTGAAATTTCCGTCCATTAACAACTTTCTAGGGAGCGAAAGATTTAGGCAACGCAATTTTGGTCGGTTTTGTTTCCTATGAATGAGAGAGAGAGAGAGAGAGAGAGAGAGAGAGAGAGAGAGAGAGAGAGAGAGAGAGAGAGAGAGAGAGAGAGACAAATAGTTACATAAGTACAGAAGCAGACAGACAAACAGGTAAAAATAAAACCAGATATACGATTAAACCCAATATCTTTCATCTATATACTATAAATACACATACCAAAATTGAGTACTAAAAAAAAAAAACGTCACACCTGATTCAAAACTAATGATAATACCCAAAAAGAAAGAAAAAATAAAAAAAACTACACAACGGCCCCAGTTTTTTTTTTTTTTTTTGGAGGAGAGAGAAGAGCGAGAGAGAGGGGACTGAGAGAGATGAGAGAAGAGTGAGAGATGGACGAGGAGAGAGAGAGAGAGATGAGACGAGAGAGAGAGAGAGAGTGAGATAATAACAGTACACTAGTTTAAATTGAAAAAGACCCGTTGTTGTATCACTGAGTATTAAGAAAATGTATTACTTTAGTTTCCTGACCTTTCTTGCCTCTCTCAACCACCTTGACAATTACGGGTGTCCAGCTGCTTTTTTG
Source organism: Chionoecetes opilio (assembly GCA_016584305.1). Taxonomy (NCBI): domain Eukaryota; kingdom Metazoa; phylum Arthropoda; class Malacostraca; order Decapoda; family Majidae; genus Chionoecetes; species Chionoecetes opilio. The sequence goes on from JACEEZ010013807.1 coordinate 27,418, forward strand.
TGCACTTGTACCCTTGTGTGTGTGTGTGTTGTGTGTGTGGTGTGTTGTGTGTGTGCGTGTGTGTGTGTGTGTGTGGTGGTGTGTGTGTGGTGTGTGTGTGTGTTGTGTGGTGTGTGTGTGTGAGGGGGGGTTAAGAAGAGAGAGGAGAGAGAGGAGAGAGATTGAAGAGAGAGAGAGGAGAGAGGGAGAGAGAGAGAGAGAGGTGAGAGAGAGAGAGATGGAGAGATGAGGAGAAAGATGGTAAAGAGTGACATGAAGAGAGAGAGAGAAGAGAAAACAAAAATTAGCTGGATAGAGAGACAAAAAGACAGACAAACATACATACAGACAGACAGACAGACATAGCTAAATAGATAAACAGACAGACAGACAGACAGACACACAGGACAGGACCAGTAGACAGACCAGATAGACAGACAGACAGACAGACAGACAAACAGACAGACAGAACAGACAAACTCTTCTTCTCAGATACTATAAATATTGTACAAAATTTACAAAAACAAAAACACACTTCATATCCTATATATAGCAACACTTTTCACTTACCGTCTCGCCAAGGTGAAATCTCTATCAGGGTTCGAAATACCTTGAAAATCAGAAGAAAAAAAATCCTCCTTATAAAAATAATCACCTATTATACATATTATGGTATAGGGCAAGGTAGTTAAGATAAGAGCTATCAGCACTTGGTTAGGAGGTATACAAGTATTGATGATTGCATGTGGTGGCTAGTGTGGTACAGGGGGTTAATTGGTGGTATAGTTTTTGTATGGTGTAATGGTGTGTGTGTTCCGTAGCTGCTACGGTTACTTGTGTGGTGGTGGTGGTGGCCGGGGTGGTGGTGGTGGGTGTTCATACGGTGGATATTATTATTTTTATTGTAGGTGATGATAGAGTTTTTGCTACTACTACCACTATACTATACTACTCTACTACTTCCTACTATTACTTATACAAAAGCTACTAATACTACTGTACTACTACTAGTACTTCTACAAAAACTACATACTGCTACTACTACTACTACTACTACTACTACTCCTAATACTACTACTACTACTACTATATACTACTATACTACTACATACAACAACAACAACAACAATAACACCAACGAAGACCACTACTCATCTACTACTACTACTACTACTACTACTACTACTAATACTACTACTAACTACTACTACTATACTACTACACTACACAACACAAGACAACAAACAAACAACAACAACAAACAACAAACAACAACAACAACACCAACGACTACGACTACTACTACTACTACTACTACTACTACTACTACTACCTTAGGTGGGCGCGAAACGGAAAACATTAATCACGAGAACCGATAAATCGATAACGATAAACCTGATCGGCGATAAACGGGAATCGATACACTGGCGATCAATTTATCGCCCGATAAGGCGATAACCGATAAATCGATAATTCAAAATTCCGATACTAGCTGATAACGTATTGATATTTTAATAAAAAATCTTAAATGCTATCAGTAAACTGTTAGAAAAACCCTAATTCCTTACCTTTTGCCACACTATCTTCTAAATTTAGTTATTCCTGTGCTTCACTAGTGAAAAGTTCTGTTTTTAATGTAAAATAACTACATTTGAAAGTTAAACTATAAGAAATGACAAAAAAATCAAAACGAAAAAATAAAATTATCGATTTTTATCGCTAGTTTGGAACCAAATAGTATCGGCGATACGATGAATCGATATAACGGCGGCGGGAATATTTATCGGATAACGATAACCCGATATCGCTATTGCGATAAATTATCGCCCGATAATTTTATCGCGTAGAAACGCCCACCTATTGACTACACTACTACTTACGTACTGACTGTCTACAAATAATCCCCTCTACTACTTGCTGACTTTCTTACAACTTACTACTATCTACGACTACTACTATCGACGGGGGCACTTGTCGCCACTTCACACACTTCTTAACATTTATATATCTATTTAATTTTTATTTATTTATTTTTTTTTTTTGCCTGCCGGTTACGGCTGCAGCGTTGGGAAAATCATTTTGGCTCTTTTTCAACGTTCACATTTCTGTCGTCCTACTAATGGCAAACTACGCCCTCCTCCTCTCCTCCACTCAATCCTCCTCCTCCTCCCTCCTCCCCGCCTCCTCTCCTGCTCCTCCCTCCACCCTCCTCCTTCCTCACCTCCCCTCTCCCTCCTCCTCCCCCAACGAACCGCAAACTCCCGTCGTGGAGTACTTCAGGAGTTCGTGTGTGGTGTGTGTGTGTGTGTGTGTGTGTGTGTGTGTGTGTGTGTGTGTGTGTGTGTGTGTGACTGTGTCTGTTGTGGGGTTGTCTATAGTGTGTGGTGTGTGTGTGTGTGTGTGTGTGTGTGTGTGTGTGTGTGGTTGTGCTGGTGTGTGGTTTTCTGTGTGTTGTTGTGTGTGTGTGAATACTTGTCATCTCTGTTCGTCTGCCTTTTTTTTACGGCATGTGGAGGAATGTATTTGTCGGGGACACGTCTCGCTGTCTGGCTGGCTGATGTCTGTCTGTGCTGTCTGACGGGGTTTTTGTCTGTTATTTATTGTAGTGGTTCCCTACTCTCTTCGTTTCTCTCTCTCTCTCTTTCTCTCTCATTCTATCTTTTCACACACACACACAACACCACACACACACACACACACCACACACACACACACACACACACACACACACACAACACACACACACACACACCCACACACCAACACCACAACAACACACACACACAACACACAACACACCAACACACACACACACACACCACCACACACACACACACACAACACAAACACACAATAGAACTCAAACTTTAAAACATTATCAACTTTATTATATATATACGTATATTACATTATGCTAACTCACTTTCTTATTTCCTGACTGCTTGATAACTAATAAACTTTAACACTTTTCACATAAAATCAGCGCAAGACCCTCCCGTCGTCAGGGATCAGACGGGGGAAGTCAGTGTAATCAATCAGTAGTCAAACAGTAGTAACAAACATCGCCCCTCACTTTCACTTAGAAATCTTCATCATTCATACTCACTAAAAAAAAAAACTGTTGATGTTGTAATACCTGGTGTTTTTTATAGCTTTTTTTACGTCGTAGTGTGAATTTTTGTGATTTTTATTATTTATTTTCCTTCATCGGGAACTGGGCAAGAAATGAGAGTTAAAAAAATGAAAGTAGCAAAAAACCTTCTAAATATTGCCAGTTAAAAAGCCAAAAGAAGACTTGCCAAGGTCTTTTTTTTTAAGAATGAAAGAAGAATTGCCAAAGAAGACTTATTAATTACTTTTTAAGAAATTTCAGTAGTTATCATTTTAACATTAATTGAGAAGTAGAGAACACTTCAGTGAATGAATATTACTTAATCTTTGATCCTTTCTTTGTTTACAGATTGGTAGCGTCTCTCACAAACGGAATAACAGGAAAAATGTAAGTAGATAACACCTTAATTTAATATCAAACTTCACTTATTACTATTATTATTTTTTACATGAATAAATATTGCTTTACATACAAACAAAAAAAAGTTTATGATTTAGATTATAATGGATGAAGAACAGTACGTCAGGCTTCCCTTTACATAACTTATCAAAACATCACCACTATCCTTTTATCATTTACTACATTATCTACTCTACTACTCACTACTACTACCTGACTACTACTAACTACTACCTAATAATACGTACGACTACTACTTACTACTACTACTACTACTACTTACTACACTACTACTTACTACTACTACTACTATATTAATACTACCTACTACTACTAATCCTACTACTATACTTACTACTTACTACTACTAACTACTACTCCTACTCATACTACTACTACTACTACTATACGTCCTACTACTACTACTACTTACTAATCTACTTATAATACGACTACTACCCCTACTACTACTACTACTACTACTTTTTTTTTTTTTTATTTAACTACCACTCCTACTAATACTAATACTACGTACCAACTATACTACTACTACACTACTACTACTACGTGACTACTACTAATACTACTATACTATACTACTTTTTTTTTTTTTTTTTAACTACTTACTACTAATACTACTACTACTACTACTACTATACTACTACTTACTACTACTATACTATAATTCCTTTTTTTTTTTTTTTCTTTTTTTTTTTTTTTTTTTTTTTTTTTAAAACAAAACAGCCTTCCACCATCCCATAAGGGAAGTTGCGATGTTAACGGGCTCGTGGAAGGGCGTTAGGATCGAAAGACATTACTATACTCTAATACTACTCATTACTACTTACTACTATACTACTAATACTACTTCTACTACTACTATACTACTACTACTACTACTAATACTACTACTAATATACTACTTACTACTATACTACTCTAACTACTACCTACTTACACTACTACTTTACTACAATATACCTCCCCACCGCCTCTTTATTTTGCGGCGGGTACGCCATAGCCCCCACCTCGCTATTGGACTGGGCATTCCAACCTTACAACTACCCCTAAAAATACATACATTTACTAACTAAACTACCCCTAAATTCCAACACTTACTCTATTCCTACCTATCCACCATTATACCCACTCTCTACCAATGTGGCCCTCGCAAATCCGAGGTCACCTATTGTCCCGCTGTTAGAGGGGAGTGGAGTATCTCGTACCCCCTGAGACACAGGAGGGCAGACCGAGCAGGGAGAAGAGAGAGGCGACACTCACTTACAGGCGGCGACGGAGCTCCTTGGCTGAGTGCTTCTTTACTGACATCAAGTCAGGTAGTCTTGAGTTAGAAGCTCCTAGCCTTGGGGCCATGCCGCCAGATGTGGTGAAGACCAGGGGACGTTTGCTGAACTCGAAGGTAACCATGGTAGACTTGCAGGATCCTATCGCCATAAGGCCCTTCTCTTCTCCAGCTCGTTCCGGTGGTGGGACAGCCTCGAGGGACGAGCTCACGATGGAGGCGGCCATCGGGTCGAAGACCCGGATGTACAAAAACGTCCGCTTCCGCTTGCCCTGGTCCAGAATCCCCGAGCACAGAGTCCCGCGAGCCTCAGGGGCGGTATGGCTGTCCTGTACCGCAGGAGTTCCCCAGCTAGAGGCAGAAGGGTTGGCGCGGTGGAGCCGTCGTGGCACACCTCCTTGAGCATCTGGCTCTGCCAGGTTCCCTCACCTCAGTCGTGCTGAGACACACGAATTCCCCCCTTTTTGCCCGTCATGGTGTTGTCTGGCGCTGTGGGGGATCAACATTACACAGGTGTTTGGGGGTCCTTCAAGGCCAAGCCGTTATCTAGAGCAACGCTCGGGGACAAATTCTGTTTGTTGAGGTTGAAGCCCCTTTGCTATGATGGGTAGTGATGTTAGCCAGTTGGACGCTCCCGTCGCCTGTGCGATGTGGATTTTTCTTCACACGGTGTCGGATGCAGGATGGTCGAACGGTGTTCAAGGCTGGTCTTATGCCCATGCTGCTTGTCTCGTGAGAATCGTGTCTTTTTGCTCAGGATCACATCCCTTTGGTCGATTTCACCTTGTGCGTCACTGAGCGAGATCATATCCGTGCGGGACCTGGTTAAGGTTGATGGAGTTGAGGTTATCAACCTAATGCCCCTTCTCAGGGATTTGTCAGGTGATTCCCATCCCGCATAGTCTTGGGAGGGAGTGCGAGCAAAGAAACGCCCTCGCGTCATTCCCTCAGGAACGGGAGATCTCAGTAACCTGGTTATGTATAGTGGTGTCCTTTAGATTCCTTCCAGCGGTCCTGAGGGAGAGGGCTGATGTCCAGGGATGGTGCGCATGACGAAAGTTCCACCGAGTTTGCAGGCCATTGCGTGTATGCCGCGTAGGCGTGCGTGAGGCTCAGTCTTGGCCATGGCTGACAGGACAATCGACATGTGCACCAACTCAGGACACTTCTCTCCTGACGTACTCCTTCTTCTATCCTCGTTCCAATAATACAGCACCAAGTGCCGCTGTCTTCTTCGTTACCAACAATTCCAACTGCCACTGAAGATGTTACAGCCCCGTTTCATATTAGTGCTCTGGCTTGACGATGAGGAAGGATATTTTTAGCGGTCTTGGGTGTGTATCCTATAGGTAGGGCCATTGGCATGTATTAACCCCCACCAGTGGCTTAGGGCCTGCAATTTGCCTGCCCCTGGACAGGTCGTCAGCATATGCCACCTGCTTTAACCTTGGTTTTTTCAACGCCCAAATCACGTCTTGAAGGACTGACCCTCCCCCCCCCCCCCCCCCCCTCCCCCACTGCTACTACTTACTACTATACTACTACTAATTACTACTACTTATATACTATCACTACTACTACTACTTACTTACTACTACTACTATACTTCTTAATACTACTCTACTATACTAATACTTACTACTACTACCCTACTACTACTACTACTACTCAACTCCTTACTCCTACTACTATAACTTACTACTACTACTACTACTACTACTATACTACCACTACTACTACTACTACTAACTCCTCCTACTACTACTAATACTACTACGTCTACTTACTATACTACTACTACTACTAATACTACTATACTAATACTACTATTACTACTACTACTACTACTACTCCTACTACTAATACTACTACTACTACTACTTCTACTACTTACTATACTACTACTACTACTACTACTACACTACTACTATTTCTATACTACTACTACTACTACTACTACTACTACTTTATATACTACTACTATACTACTATACTACTCTACTCTATACTAACACTACTACTACTACTATTTCCCCTCTTTCACTACTACTACTACTATACTACTACTACTACTACTACACTACTACTACTACTACTACTCTACGAATTTAAAGAAGGTAAATCAAGGTTTTTTTAGAAAAGTGAGTGGGGGGAAAATTAATTCAAATTGACTGAAACAGTTTAAAGATGTTAGGGCTTTAAAAGTAATGTTAGCATTATGACGGGGATACTCTTTAAACCCTGATTTAGGGCCCTAAAAACTTTTGTGGCTGTAAATTCTATGACGATCGGAAGAAGAAACAAGGTAAAACAGGAAAAGGAATTTGTTTAGTATTTTTAATTTCTGGTTTTTTACCCTTTAATTTAAATATTTTATCAATGGATTCAAAATATCTTGTTTTGGTATTTTTAATTTTTGTTCATTGATGAAAAATATTAATTGATAGGGACTTAATGGCTAGGTATGTTTTTTATATTTTTACGGGAAACTTTTTTAATACAAAAAAAACGGGGGATGCTAGTTTTTATTGAGAAAACTATATTGTGTTGGAGGGGTGCCACCTTCTCAAGAAGGCGCTGAAAATCCATGGCTGGCAGACAGGAAGGTGGGATGCTATTTTAGGGAAAAAATTTTACTTAAAAAATTAATAAATAATTTTGGAAAATAATGTTTGGGTTTTTTGATGTTAATATTTTTGGAAAGAAATATTTTTTTTATAAATGTTACCTGCAGGATTTTTTGGAGACTCAACACTAACAATCCCTGAAATCATTGTCTTTGTTAGAAACTTTTATCATATCAAATTTTGATTAAATTTAAAATTTTTTTTGGTGATTTAATGCTGACCTTTTTTGGTGGGGTTTGGGAAAAAATCTGTTCAATTTTATTCAAAAAAATTCACTGGTTTGCTATGACTTCTGTTTGGAGAGAGCCATAACCTTCACGGGGTATGGGAAACAGCAAAAACGGGTGGCTGGCCCAAAATATTTTGTGGGGCCTTGTGATCACTTTGATGCGGGAAAGCCAAGTTTTATATAAATAAAGGGTTTTCTGATCACCTGCCATTTTTTATAAAGATGGAATTTAAAAGGGGTCCATATATCTCCACACCTCCCCAAAGCATAACACAGCTCGCAAAATATTCCTTTAAAATTGGGCATAAATTAGATGCAGATGATTTAAGGAACATCAACAACGTGTTACAATAAATAAAGCTTTTGCAGCATGACTTAGCTCAAAATTGTCAAAAAAACAGGTTGCCACAACCCTTTGCATCAAAAGGAAATAGATAAAGTTTATGATGCAATGGTAAAAGCATTCAGGAAGCGAGTAAAAAATATAAGAGAAAAAGTTTTTAATGCAATAAATTCAAGGTTTTCCTGGATGGAAGGGGAGGGTAAAGGGAGCTTCATATTTGAGCAAGAGATGGTACCGGATTGGGTGGAGCAAGGTAGACACACACACCACACACCATGGGGTCTGTAACCCAGAAAATTTAAAGCGCATTAAGACAGTGTAAATAAAAACAACAAAAAAAAAGTAACGAAATCATTTTAAAATTTTAGAGATAAAAAAAAAACCCCAAATTTTTGGGAAGGGGGTTTAAAGAAAAAGAGGAAGGGAAAAATCTAGGGCAAAATTGATGGGATTCAGATGATGCACAGATTGCCCCTTTTTTTTTTTTTGTAGGTCCTTTCTCAAGTAAAACTGGATTTAAATACAAAAAAGATATGATTCCTGAAAAATTAAAGAAATGTGGCCTGAAAAAAGAAAAGAACAAAATTTCTAGTGCTACTATCAAAAAATTTTATTTTCTGTGAATGATGGATTTGGGCCCATGAGGGAAAAATTCATCTGCTGTTCCTTAAAAAAGCTTCACATGATTTTTTTTGAAATTTTTCCATTTTTAAAAATAGTTTATTTACAAAAAGTTATCTTCCCGGGATCTGCTGGGGCACTATTTCTCCTTTTCCTAAAGTAAGAAAAATACAAATGCTTCCCTCAAACTATGACCTTGATGCAATCCCCTGTCGTGAAAATCTTTGAATTACATGTTTTAAATTTTTAAAAGAAAAAATCCCCTTTTAATTTTAGGCAGTTATTTTTTAAGAAGGCTCATCCACTACTGATGCTTTTTTTTTGGTAAAAGAGGTTATGAGAAGCTACATAGCTCAAAGGCATCTCCCATTCCCTTTTGTTATTTAAGTAAAGCCTTCGATAGAAAGATCATTTCCTGCTTGGGAAGAAAACTTTTATCCTCAGGTTTCCCGTTGATCTGACCCCCACAAAGCCTACTTTTGAAACCACAAGCCAAGTCAGTGGGATCAGTCCAAGATGAATTTTATTTAATTGAACTGGGGTAAGGCAGGGGGTGTTTTAACCCCCCTTTTTATTTAATTTTTTTATAAATAATTATTTAAAAAGTTTCCAGCTTGGGCAAGGATGTGGCTTTTGTCCACGACTTAATTTTAGGGGACCTGATGATCTGGTTTTTCCCCGGCGCGTCAAGAAAAAGAAGGAGGGATTATAAAAAGGGGTTTTTGTAATGAAATTGTAAAACACAACTTGTATAAAAAAAAGAAAAAAACCCAATTTAGATTAAATTTAAAAAAAATTTGTATTGGGAATATAAAACTTAAAACTAAAAATTGTGACTGCAAATACTTAGGGCACATATTTCCTTCAAATTTTTAAAAATAGTGATGACATCGATTTTTGTTAAATTCATTTTACTCATCTTTTAAAAGTGTATATAGAATTTTAAGTTTTTAGATTTTAATGTTTTTTTGTTTTTATTTAACTCTTTCTGCTGTCCAGAATAGGCTTGGCCCTATGGATGATACCTCGTTTTTTTAAACTTTATTTTTTAAAACATTTTGTGCATATAAAATGGTTTAAAATCGTCGGGAGTGCCCCATATGCCACAGCCACATCATGCGGAAAAAGCAATCAATTTTTATTTAAGGGTCTCACAGCCCTTATACAAGTTAGATTCCCTTTTAAAAGCTGTTGTCAAACAAACCTATCATTTAAAATAATTATTTTTTATACAAAAGGTTTTTTATGACTTATGTGAACATTTTTTTGATCATATTTCAATATCAAAAATATTTTAAGAGGCTCCCGGATGTTTTAAGGGCCAAAAACAAACTGGGACAGCGAAAGAGGAGAGGCGAGGCCCTTTTTTATTTTTTTGGATATTAAACCCCTTTATAGATTTGGGGTTTTAATTTTTTTTTATTCCCATTTTTTTACAAAATTTTACGTATTTTGTTTTGATTAAAATTTTATTATTTTAAAAAATTTTGATTTTTACATTGATTTTAAAAGGTTACCCATCCATAAATTTTGTTTTATTTTTAATGTTGAATTTTTAATTTGATATCTTAAAGGGGAAAACATACAAATAAACATACTTAAAGATTTAGCATATAAGTATTGCAAATTACTGTTTGTTATAACAAAAACTTTATTTTTTCTTATTGATTCATGTGCTCTACTCTACTATGTAAATTTATTTTTCGAAATAAATTACTGAACTGAACTGAACTAACTACCCACTACTACTCCTACTCCTACTACTACTATACTTCCTTACTTACTACTACACTACTACACTATACTACTACTACTACTACTACTACTTTTTAAATCCTTACACATACTACTACTACTACTACTATACTACTACTACTACTCTACACTACTACTCCCACTATACTACTATTTCTCCTACTACTACTCTACTACTACTACTACTACTACACTACTATACACTACTACTCTACTACAAATACTCCTATACTATACTACTACCCTACTACTACTACTACTAATACTACTACCTACTATTACTACTACTACTAAATACTTAAAAACTCCCACTCCCACTACTATACTATTTTTTTTCTTTTTCTTTTTTTCATACTACAATATACCTCCCCGTCTTTTTTTTGCGGCGGGTACGCCCTAGCCCCACCCCGCTTTTGGGGCTGTGGCTCCAACCTTACAAAATCCCCTAAAAATAAAAACATTTTCTAACTACTACCCCCCAAATTTCAAAATACTTTTTTCCTAAACCCCTTTCCCCCCTTATCCCCCTCTCTCCAATGTGGGGCCTCGCAATCGAGGTCACCTATGTCCGTGTTAGAGGGGGTGGAGTATCTCGTACCCCTGAGACACAGAGGCAGACCGGGCAGGGGAAGAGAGGCGACACCTCATCCAGGCGGCGGACGGAGCTCCTTGGCTGGTGTTCTTACTGACATCAAGTCAGCTAGTCTTGAGTAGAAGCTCCCTAGCCTTGGGGGCCGTGCCGCCAGATTGGGGTGAAGCCAGGGGCGTGGAAGGTACCATGGTCGACTTGCAGGATTCCTAGCGCCATAGGCTCCTGATCTTCTCCAGCTGGTTCAGCCTCGAGGGAGAGCTCACGATGGAGGCGGCCATCGGGGAAGATCCCGGATGGTGTCCAAAAAGGTCCGCGGCCCGTCTGGGCCAGAATCCCCGAGACAGATGTCACGCGAGCCTAGGGGGCAGTATTGGCGGTCCTGGACCGCAGGAGTCCCCATCTAGAGCAGAAGGGGGGGCTCGGGGAGACGTCTTGGCACACCGCCCTGAGCATGCGGGCTGTCAGGGCCCTCACCTCGTCGTGCTGATACACACGAAAGCGACGACGAAGACGACTACGACGTAGACGACAACGCACTACGACGACGACGGCGACTGCGTTACGACGAAGACGACGAAACGACGACGACGAGGACGACTGACGACGAAGACACAACGACGCCCACGACGATCGTACGACAACACTAGAGGACGACGACGATCGACGGACGAAGCACGACGACACGACGACACGACGGACGGCGACTGCGACGGACGACGAAGACAAACAACGCGAGACGACGACGGAGACGACGACGAAGACGACGAAAAACGACGACGACGACGCACCGACGAAGACGTACGACAAAACGACACGACGACGATCGAGACGAGCGAACGACGGACGACGACGACGACGACGATGGACGACGTACGACGACGACGCGACGACGACGAACGACACGACCACGACGGCGACACGACGACTACGACGACGACGACGACAACGACGAGGACCGACAAACGAACGTGGATGGGAGGAGTAGCACTAGCGGAGGGGGAGGAGGCCAGGAGAGCGGGGGACAGCGACAGGGTGAGAGGCGAGCGCCCCGGGGAGGGGCTGGAGAGGAGCCCGGCAGAGATGAGGGGGAACGGGGGGAGAGGGCCGAGGGGGACAAAGGTAGACAGAGGGTGAGGGGGGGAGAGAGGAGAGAGACGGGAGAGAGCAGGAAAGGGAGAGGCAAGTGAGGGGAAGGGGAGCCGAGGCAGACAGGGGGGGGAGTGGACAGGGAGGAGAGGGGAGGGGATAGCGGAAGGGGAAAACAAGAAAAAAAATACAGTGACCGGAAAAAGGTAAGCAGATGAAGTATGGGCAAAGGTAGCGGGTGGGAGAGAACAAGAACATGGAGGGGCGATGGGAGGAGCGTGCGTCGACGCGACGACGAGGGAAGGGCGGACGAAAAGAAAAAGGGCTGAAGGAACGGAACGGAAAGAGAGGACGACTACGACGACGACGACGCCACGAGACGACGACGACGACGACGAGCAAGACGACGACGACGACGACGACGACGACGACGTGAGACGACGACGACGACGACTACGAACGAGTACCAATGACGACGGACGAGACGACGACGACGACGAGGAGGACGACGTAGACGAGAGACGACGCAGACGCGACGACGACAACGAGACGACGATACGACGAAGAGGAAGACGACGTACGTACGACGACGACGGACGGACGACGACGACTGCACAAGGACGACGACTACGACCAACGACTGTACGACGACGACGAGAACGATAGAGACACGACGACGACGACGAGCACGACGACGTACGACGAGACGACGACGACGGACGGACGACGAGACGACTACCACGACGACGACGACCACGACGAGACGATGACGAGAAGACGACGAGACGACGACGAGACGACGACGACCACGACGACGACGACGACGAAGACGACGACGATCGACGACAACCACGAGACGACGACGACGACGAAGAAGAGAAGAAGAAGAAGCAGACCACGACGACGATCGAACGACGACGACTGAAGAAGAAGATAGAAAGAATAATAAGACGAATGACGAAGGGAGATACGACGACCACGACGACGATCGAGGAAGACGACGAAAGAGACGACGAAGACGAGACGACCACGACGACACGACGACGAAGCCAGACCACGACAAGACGACGAACGACGACGAAGAGCACGACGACCACGAAGAGACCACGACGACGATAGACGGGGGACGACGACGAAGAGGACGACCAAGACGACGACGAAGAAGACGGAGAGACTAGGAGGACGACGAAGACTACGGACACGACGACGAAGAGGAAGGATACGACCACTACCACGACGACGTACGACGACGACGACGACGGGTCGACGACGTACAACGACGACGACTACGACTACTACGAGAGACGACGCCATACCACGACTGAGACGACGACGACGATGCACGACGACGACGACGAAGACGACGACTGACGACGACGACCACGACCACGACGACGGAAGAAGCGACGACGACGATGGACGACGACGGCGACGACGACCACTACTGTGTACTTGCGACTCTACTACGACTACGAGACGAGTACTACGACTAATACGTAGTGACTGACTCCGACGACGACGATCGAAGACTGTAAGACGACGACTACTACACCAGGCTACTAGACTACGACTACGACTAGGACGATTGAGACGACGACGACGACTGACGACGACACGACTACAACATACGACGACGACGACGCCGACGAGGACGACGACGGGACGAAGAAACGACGAGACGAAGACGACAAACAAGACGACGACGGACGACGACGAGGACTGGACGACAAGAAGCCAACGACGACGACGATCGAAGACGACGACGACGACTACGACGACGACGACGAACGACGACGACGGACGAACACGGAAGACGAAGACGACGAAGACTGACGACGAAGACGAGCGACGACGACCACGACGACGACGACAACGAAGAGACGACGAGACGACGACGACGCCGAAACAACGACGCGGACGACGACGACACCACCAAACCACGACGAGACGACGACGACGAAGACGAAGACGACGACGACGACGACGACGAGACGACGACGAGGTACGACGACGACGACGACGACGACGACGACGACGGACACGAGACGACGACGACGACGACGAACTCCTACAGACCACGTTAAGAGACGACGAGAGAATACTACCACGACGACGACCCACGACGACACGCGGGGGACGACGACGACTGACGACGACCACGACGACGACGACGAAGACACGATCGTAGATCCACGATCGACCGAAGAACGACGGCGACTACGACGACTACCAACGACGACGACGACGACGACGAGAAAGAACGACCGAAGACGACAAACGACGAAGACGGAAGACGACGAAGAGGCAGACGACAAACGAAATACGACGGCGACGACTGACGAGACGACGAAGACGACGACGAGCAACGACGACGACGACGACGCACAAGACGACGAATGAATACGACGACGAGACTACAACATGACCACGACACGACGTTACGACGACGACACGACGACGAAGACTAGGGACGACGAAGACACGACTACGCACGACTACAACTAGACGACGACTACGATATACGACTACGACGAACGACGACAAAGTACGACGACGAGGATTACGAGACTAAGACTACGTACTGACTAGAAGACGTACGACTACTTACGACGACTACGACAAATCCTACTACTAAACGCCGACTGAATACTACTACGTAGTACTTACTCTTCTAGACGACGACGACGAACTACTACTACTACTACTACTACTACTACTACTACAACAACAATACGAATAATACTACTACCTAGTACTACTATACCACTACCACTACTACTACGTACTTAATACAACTACTACTACTACAATAATCGTACTACTACTACTATGAATACTAATACTACTACCAATACTAGCCCCCACGAATACTACTATCAATAATCAAGACGAATTACTATTACTAAAATACTAACTACTACTACCAACTCGACAACAACTATACTACTTACGACTATACTACTACTACTTACATACTACTAATACAACTACTAACTACTACACTACTACTACTAGTAATAACAAAACTACGACTACTATAATACGACTACTACTACTACGACTACTACTACTGTACACCACTAATACAATACTAATACTACTAATTACTACTAATAATACTACTACACTAATACCACTACTCTACTACTACTACTTACTACTACTACTACTACTAAACCAACCAACCAAAAACCAACCAAACCCAACCGAACCGAACCGAACCAACCCGAACCGAACCAAACCGAACCGAACCCAAGAACCGAACGAACCAAAAAACCCCCCCAAACCCAAAACCGAAAAACCAAAACCGAACCGAACCGAACCGAACCGAACCGAACCAAACCCAACCAAAACCCAACCCAACCGAACCGAAAAAAACCGAACCGAACCAACCAACCAACCGAACCGAACCAAAAAAGAACCCAAAACCCAAAAAAAACCCCAAAAAAAGAACCAACCAACCGAAAAAACCCCGAACCGAAAAACCGAACCGAACCAACCAACCGAACCGAACCAAAAAGAACCAACCGAACCGAACCAAAAACCAAAACCAAAAAACCGAACCGAACCGAAGAAAAAACCGAACCAACCAGAACCCCAAAAACCAACCGAACCGAACCGAACCGAACCGAACCGAAAAAAACCAAGAACCGAACCCAACCAACCGAACCGAACCAAAACCAACCAACCGAACCGAACCGAACCGAACCGAAAAGAACCCAACCGACCCCCCAACCCCGGAACCACCGAACCAACCAAAAAACCAAACCAACCAACCGAAGAACCAAAAAAGAACCAAAACCCAAACCCAAAAAAAAAAAAACCCCCCCCCCAAAAAACCAACCAACCGAACCGAACCAACCAAAAACCAACCGGAAAAAGACCGAAACCCAACCAACCGAACCCAAACCGAACCAAAAACCAACCAACCAACCAACCAACCGAACCCCAAAAAAAGAACCGAACCGAAGAACCAACCCAAGAACCAAACCAACCCAACAGAACCGAACCGAACCCCCGGGGAAACCAACCCCGAACCGAACCAACCCAACCGAACCGAACCAACCGAACCGAACCGAACAACCGAACCGAAACCGAACCGAACGAACCGAACCAACCGAACCGAAAACCCAAACGAACGAAAACCCAGAAACCGAACCGAACCGAACCAACCGAACCGAACCGAACCGAACCGAACCGAACCGACCGACCGAAAACCCAAAACCGAACCAACCGAACCGAACGAACCGAACCACCGAACCGAACCGAACCCAACCCAAAACCGAACCCAACAAAACCGAACCGAAAACCAGAACCAACCGAACCGAACCGAACCGAACCAACCGAACAACCGAACCGAACCGGAACCGAACCGAACCGAACCGAACGAACCGAACCGAACCGAACCAAACCGAACCGAACCGAAACCGAACCGAACCGAACCGAACCAACCGAACCGAAAACCGAACCCAACCGAACCGAACCGAACGAACCGAACCGAACCGAAACCGAACGAACCGAACCGAACCGAACCGAACCGAACCAAACCAACGAACCGAACCGAACCGAACCGAAAACCGAACCACCGAACCGAAAACCGAACCGAAACGAACCACCCAACCGAACCAAACCCAACCAACCGAACCAACCGAAAACAACCGAAACCCAACCGAACCGAACCAACCGAAAACCCGAACCGAAACCGAACCGAACCGAACCAACCGAACCGAACCGAAACCGAACGAACCGAACCGACCGAACCGAAAAGAACCGAACCGAAACCGAAACCCAACCAACCGAAACGAAACCGAACCGAACCGAACCGAAAACCCAACCGAACCGAACCGAACGAACCGAACCACCAACCCACCAACCGAACCAAACCGAAACCGAACCAACCGAACCAACCGAACCGAACCGAACCAACCGAACCAACCAACCGAACGAACGAACCCGAACAACCAACCCGAACCGAACCGAAAACCCAACCGAACCACCGAACCGAACCGAACCGAACCGAACCGAACCGAACCGAAAAACCCAACCGAACCGAACCGAAACCGAACCAACCGAACCGAACCAACCGACCAACCCAACCAACCGAACCGAAACAACCAACCGAACCCAACCGAACCAACCGAACCAAGAACCCAACCGAACCACCGAACCGAACCAACCGAACCGAACCGAAAACCGAAACCAACCGACCGAACCGAAACCGAAACCAACCGAACCGAACCGAACCCAACCGAAACCGAACCGAACCCCAACCGAACCGAACCAACCGAACCGAACCGAACCGAAACCCAACCGAAACAACCGAACCGAACCGGAACCAAAACCCAACCGAACAACCGAACCGAACCGAACCGAACCGAACCGAACCGAACCGAACGAACCGAACCGAACCGAACCAACCGAACCAACCGAACCGAACGAACCGAACCAACGAACCGAACGAACCGAACCGAACCGAACCAACCAACCGAACCGAACCCAACCAACCGAACCGAACCGAACCGAACCGAACCGAACCGAAAACCCAACCGAACCGAACCGACCCAACCGAACCGAACCGAACCAACCCAACCGACCGAACCGAACCGAACCGAACCGAACCGAACCGAACCGAACCGAACCGAAAACCCAACCAACCGAAAAGAACCGAAAACCCAACCCAACCGAACCGAACACCGAACCGAACCGAACCGAACCGAACCGAACCGAACCAACCGAACCGAACCAACCGAACCGACCGAACCGAACCGAACCGAACCGAACCGAAACCGAAACCGAACCAACCGAACCGACCGAACCAACCGAACCGAACCGAACCGAACCGAACCGAAAACCCAACCTAACCAAAACCGAACCGAACCGAACGAACCAACCGAACCGAACCGAACCGAACCGAACCGAAACCGAACCAACCGAACACCGAAACGAACCGAACCGAAACCAACCGAACCGAACCGAACCGAACCGAACCAACCAACCGAACCGAACCAACCGACCGAACCGAACCGAACCGAACCGAACCGAAAACCGAACCGAACAACCGAAACCGAACCGAACCGAAACCGAACCGAACCGAACCGAACCGAACCGAACCAACCGAACCGAACCGAACCAACCGAACGAACCGAACCGAACCGAACCGAACCGAACCGAAACCGAACCGAAACGAACCGAAACAACCAACCGAACGAACCGAACCGAACCAACCAACCGACCGAAACCGAACCGAACCGACACCGAACCGAACCGAACCAACCGAACCGAACCGAACCAAAAACCGAACACGAACCGAACCGAACCGAACCGAACCGAACCGAACCGACCGAACCGAACCGAACCGAACCGAACCGAACCACCGAAAACCGAACCGAACGAACCGAACACCGACCAACCGAACGAACCGAACCGAACCAACCGAACCGAACCGAACCGAACCGAACCGAACCGAAACGAACCGAACCGAACCGAACCGAACCGAACCGAACCGAACCGAACACGAACGAACCGAACACGAGAACCGAACCGAACCGAACCGAACCGACCGAACCGAACGAAGAACCGAACCGAACCGAACCGAACCGAACCGAAACCGAAACCGAACCGAACCGAACCGAACCGAACCGAACCGAACCGAACCGAAACCGAACCGAAACCGAAACCGAACCGAAACAAACCGAACCGAACCGAAGCCGAAAAACCCGAACCGAACCAACCGAACCGAAACCGAACGAAACCGAACGACCGAACCAACCGAACCGAACCGAAACCGAACGAACACGAACCGAACCGAACCGAACCGAACCGAACCGAACCGAACCGAACCGAACCAACCGAACCGAACCGAACGAACCGAACCGAACCGAACCGAACCGAACCGAACCGAACCGAACCGAACCAAACCGAAACCGAACCGAACCGAACCAACCGAACCGAACGAACCGAACCGAACCGAACCGAACCAAAACCCAACAGACCGAACCGAACCGAACCGAACCGAACCGAACCGAACCGACCGAACCGAACCGAACCGAAACCGAACCGAACCAACCGAACCAACCGAACCGAACCGAACCGAACGAACCGAACCGAACGAACCAACCGAACCGAACCGAACCGAACCGAACGAACCAAAACGACCCCGACCACCGACGAACCGAAAACCGAACCGAACCAACCAACCGAACCGAAACGAACCGACCGAACGAACCAACCGACCGAACCGAACCAACCGAACCGAACCGAACCAACCGAACCGAACCGAACCAAACCAACCGAACCGAACCGAACAACCAACCGAACCGAACCACCGAACCAACCGAACCGAACCGAACCGAACCACGAACCAACCGAACCAACCGAACCGAACCGAACCAAAAAACCGAACCGAACCAAAACCGAACCGAACCGAACCGAACGAACCGACCGAACCGAACCGAACCGAACCGAACCAACCGACCGAACCGAACCGAACCGAACCGAAACAACCGAACCGAACCGAACCGAACCAACCGAACCGACGAACCTAAACCGAACCGAACCGAACCGAACCAAACCGACCGAACCGAAACCAACGAACCGAACCGAAAACCGAAACCAACCAACCAACCAACAACCGAACCGAACAACCGAACCGAACCGAACCGAACCGAACCGAACAACCAACAACAACCAACCGAACCGAACCAACCGAACCGAACCGAACCGAACCGAACGAACCGAACAACCGAACCAACCAACCGAACCGAACCAACGAACCAACCGAACCAACCGAACCAACGAACCGAACCGAACCGAACCGAACCGAACCAACCGAACCGAACAACCAACCGAACCAAACCGAACCGAACCGAACCAACCGAACCGAACCAACCGAACCGAACCGAACCGAACCGAACCGAACCGAACCGAACCGAAACCCGAACCAACCGAACCTAACCAACCGAACCGAACCAAACCGAACCAAACCGAACCGAACCAACCAACCGAAACCGAACGAACCTAAACCTAACCAACAACAACGAACAACCAACCAACCGAACCGAACCAACACAAAAACCAACCTAACAACGAACTAACCGAACCGAAACGAAACCGAACAAACAACAACCAACCAAAACCTAAACCTAACCGAAACCAAGAAACCGAAACAACCGAACCGAACCAACAACCAACACAACCAACAACCGAACCGAACCGAACCGAACGAACCGAAAACCGAACCGAACCGAAAACCGAAACCGAAACCGAAAACCCAAAAACCCACCAACCGAACCAACCGAACGAACCGAACCAACCGAACCAACCGAAACCGAACCGAACAAACGAAACCGAACAACCGAACCGAACAACCGAACCGAACCAAACCGAAACCGAACCGAAACCTAACAAACCGAACCAACCGAACCAACCGAACCGAACCCAACCAACCGAAACCGAAACCCAACCGAAACCGAACCGAACCGAACCGAAACCCAAAACGGAACCAAAACCGAACCGGAACCCAAAACCCAAACCCAACCGAACCGAACCGGGAACCGAAACCCCAAACCAACCCAACCGGCCCCGGGAACCGAACCGAAAAAACCAAACCGAACCAACCCAACCCCAAACCCAAAACCGAACCAACCCAAAAACCCACAACCGAAATAAAAAAGAAAACCGAACCGAAAAACCGAACCGAAACCCAACCGAACCAACCGAACCCAACCAAAACCGAAAAAACCCAACCGTGAAACCCAAAACCGAAACCGGGAACCAACCGAACAAAACCCAACCGAAAACCAACCAACCCCCAACCGAACCAACGAACCGAACCGAACCGAACCGAAGAACCGAACAAAACCCAAACCCAACCGAACCCCAACCGAAAGAACCGAAAAAACCGAACCAAACCCAACCGAAAAACCCGGGAAACCCAAAAAACCGAACCGAACCGAAAACCGAAAAACCGAACCGAACCAACCGAAAACCCAAAACCCAACCAAGCCGGAAAAACCCAACGAACCGAACCGAACGAACCCAACCGAAAACCCAAACCCCAAAACCCAACCGAAGCCGACCGAACCGAACCAACCGAACCCAAACCGAACCCAAAACCCAACCAAAACCCAAACGAAACCCAAACCGAAACCCAAAAACCGAACCGAAAACCGAACCGAACCCAACCGAAACCGAAAAACCCAAAACCGAACCAACGAACCCAACCCCGAACCAACCCAACCCAAACCCCAACCAACCGAACCGAAAACCGAACCAACCCAACCGAACCCAAAACCAACCCAACCGAACCGAAAACCGACCGAAAACCCAACCAAAACCCAACCGAACCCAAACCGAACCGAAAAACCGAAACCGAAAACCAAGAAAACCCAACCGAAAACCGAACCGAAAACCCCCAAACCCCCGGGAAACCAAACCGAACCGAACCAACCGAACCGAACCAACCGAAACCGAAAACCCAACCGAAAAAACCGAACCGAACCGAAAAACCCAACCGGGAAACCCAACCCCAACCGAACCGAACCGAACCGAAACCCAACCCAACCGAACCAACCGAAAACGAAAACCGAAAACCAACCGAACCGAAACAAAAACCCGAACCGAACCGAACCGAAAACCGAACCGAAAACCCAACCGAACCAAACCCAAAAACCGAACCGAAACCCAACCCAACCCAACCGAACGAAAACCCAACCAACCCAAACCGAAACCAAAAAACCGAACCGAACCGCAACCCAAAACCAAACCCGGGAAACCAAACCAACGAAAACCGAACCAAAAAACAACCGAAACGAACCGAAAAACCAACCCAACCACCGAACCGAACCGAAACGAACCGAACCGAACCGAACCGAACCGAACCGAACCGAAAAACCCAAACCCAAAAACCCAACGAAACCCAACCGAACCGAAACCAACCAAAAAACCCAACCAAAACCCAAAAAACGAAAAACCAAAACCAAAAACCCCAACCGGGAAACCCAACCAAAACCAAAGACCGAACCGAACCGAAAAAAAACCGAAAACCAACCGAAACCCCAAACCCCGAAACCGAAACCGAACCGAACAACCAACGAACCGAACCCTAAACCAAACCGAAAAGAAACCGAACCAAACGAAAAAACCCCAAAAAAAACCGAACCCAACCGGAAAAACCCAACCAACCGAAAACGAAAACCGAACCGAAAACCAAAACCGAACCGAACCGAAAACCAACCGAAAGAAGAACCGACCCCAACCGAACCTGAAACCTAACCGAACCTAACCTTAACCTAACGAACCTAACCTAACCTAACCGAACTAAACATAACCTAACCAACCTAACCTAACCTAACCTAAACTAACATAACCTAATCCTAACATAACGAACCTAACTAACCTAACTTAACCTAAACACCTACACCTAACCTAACCTAAACCTAAACCTAACCGAACCTAAACCTAACCTAACCCGCTAACCTAACCTAACCAACCTAACCTAACCTACAATAAAAAACAAACCTAACCCTAACCTAAACCGAACCGAACCGAACCTAACCTAACCAAACCTAACCTAACCTTGAACCTAACCTAACCTTAACCTAAACTAACTAACCGAACCTCAATACCTAACTAAACTAACCTAAACATAACCTAACCTAACCTAACCTAACCTAACCTAATCCAACCTAACCTAAACTAACCTAAACCGTAACCTAACCGCAATCTAACCTAAACGATACCTAAACCTAACCTAACCTAAACCTAACCTAACCTACCCTGTAAACATAAACCTAACATAACAGAACCGCAACTAAAGCTAACCTAACCTAACCGTAACCTACCCTAACCTAACCTAACTAACCTAACCTAACCTAACCTAACCTAACCTAACACTAACCTAACCTAAACCTAACGCCAACCTTAACTCTAACTCAACCTAACCTAACCTAACCTAACCTAACCTAACCTAACCTAACCTAAACCTAACCTAAAAACCTAACCTAACCTAACCTAACCTACCTAACCTAACCTAACCTAACTTAACCTAACCTAACCTAACCTAAAACCTCAACCTAACCTAACTAAACCTAACCGAACCATAAACCTAACCGAACCTAACCTAACCTACACCTAACCTAAAACATAACCTTCAACCTAAACCTAACCTAACCGAACTAACCTAACCTAACCTAACCAACCTAAACTAACCGAAACCTAACATAAACTAACTAACATAACCTAACCTAACCTAAAAACAAACAAAAAAAAATACCTAACCGCAACCGAAACCTAACCTAACCTACAACCTAACCTAACCTACCTAACCTAAACCTACCTAACTAAACCTAAACCGAACCTTAACCGAAACATAACCTACCACTTAAACCTAACCCTAAACCTAACCTAACCTAACCTAACCTAAACCTAACCTAACCAAACCTAACATAACCTAACCTAACTAACCGTAAATCCTACCGTAACTATCCTAGACGCTAACCTAACCTAACCTAACCAACCTAAACCTAACCAACCTACACCTAACCTAACCTAACCTAACAACTAACCAGAACCTGAACCTAACCTAACTAACCTAACCTAAACCTAACCTACCTAACCTAACCTACCTAAACTAAACCACAAACAACAGAACAAAACCTAACCTAACCTACATGACCTAACCTAACACCTAACCTAAACCCTAACCTAAACCTAACCTTAACCTAAACCTAACCTAACCTAACTAACCGAACTGCTAAAACCTAACCTAACTAACCTAACTAACTAACCTAACCTAACCTAATCTAACCGTCAACCTAAACCTAAACCCTAACTTAACCTAACCTAACCTAACCTAACTAACCTACCTAACCTAACCTAACTTACCTAACCTAAACCTAACCTTAAACCTACACCGAACCTAACCTAACCTAACCTAACTAACCAAACCTAACCTAACTAACCTAACCTAAAACTAACGACCCGAACGAACTAACCGAAACAGAACCTAACTAACCTAACCTAAACCCTAACCGTAACCTAACCTAACCTAACCTAACCTAACCGAAACTAACCGATAGCAACCTTCAAACCTAACCTAACCTAACCTAACCAACCATAACCGAACCGAACATAACCGAAGACTAACTAACCTAACCTAACCTAACAAACCTAACACTAACCTTAACCTAACCTAACCGAAACCTTAACTAACCGAACCGAAACTCGTTAAACCTAACCGAACCTAACCTAAACTAACCTAACCTACCTAACCTAACCTAACCTAACCTAACCTAACCTAACCTAAACCTAACCGAACCGAACCTAAACGACTAAACCTACCTAACCTACCTAACCGCAACCTTAACCATAACCTAACCTAACCTAACTAACCGACACTAACCGAAACCCTATACCTAACCCGAACCTAAGCCAACAATAACCCCCCCCCCCTAACTGAACCTAAACTAACCTACCTACCTAAACCTAACCCTAACCTAACCTAACCTAACCAACCTAAACCTACTCTACCTAACCTAACCTAACCTAACCTAACCTAACCGAACCTAACCTATACCTAACCTAACCCAGCCCGAGCTCCTACCCTCACACCTAACCTAACCTAGCCTAAATAGTACCTAACACTAACTAACACTTATCGCTAAACCTCACGCCATCAAACGCTAACTTCGATAAATAATACAGTTCAGTGAAGTCCTTACAGCGGACCCCCCCCCCCCTCGCCCACCGTCACCTAACCTCCCCCCCCCCCCCCGCCTCAATCCACCTAACCTAACCTAACCTAACCTGAAACTTAACCAACCCAACTAACCTCAACCTAACTAACATACACACCTAACCGAACCTAACCTAACCGAACCTTAAACTAACCTAACCTAACCTAACCTAACCTAACTCTAACCTAACCTAAACCTTAAACTAACTAACCTAACCAACCTCAACACTAAAACCTGAACCTAAACCTAAACCTAACCTAACCTAACCTAACCTAACCTCAACCTAACCTAATCCTAACCCTAACCTAACCTGAACCTAACCTAACCCAACCTAAACCTAAACCTACCTAACCTAACCAAATCCTACCTAACCTAACCAACACCTACCTAACCTAACCTAACCATACCTAAACCTAACCGGACCTGAACTAACCTAACCTAACCTAAACCACCCTAACCGAACCAAGCCTCAACTAAACCTAACCACCTTAAACCTAAACCTAACCTAAAACCTTAAACTGTAACCTAACCTAAAACCTAACCTAACCTAACCTAACCTACCCTAACCTAAACCTAACCTTAACCTAACCTAACCTAACCTAAACCTTAACCTAACTAACATAAACCTAACTAACCCTAACCTAACTAACCTCACCTAACCTAACCTAACCTAACCTACCCTAACCTAACTAACCTAACCTCACCTAACCTACCCTAACCTCCTAACCTACCTACCTAACCTAAACCTAACCTAACCTAACCTAACTAAACTAACCTAACCTAACCTAACCAACCTACTAAACTAAAAACCTAACCTAACCAACCCAACCTAACCTAACCTCACCTAACCTAACCTAACCTAAATAACCTAACCTAACCTAACCTAACCTAACTTACTAACCTAACCTACCTAACCTCACCTACCTCCCCCCCCCCCACCTAACCTAACCTAACCTAACCTAACCTAACTAACCTAACCTAAACCTAACCTAACTAACCAAACCTAACCCTAAACCTAACCAACCTAACTAACCTCACTAACTCAAACTAACCTAACCTAAACCTAACCTAACCTAACCTAAACTAAACCTAACTAACCGTAACCTAAACCAACCGAACCCTTACCTAAACCTAACCTACACCTAACCTAACCTAACCTAACCTAACTAACCTAATCCGAAACTAACCAAACCTAACCTAACCTAACCTAACCTAACCTAACCTAACCTAACCGAACCTAACCTAAACCTAAACCTAACCTAACCTCACCTAACCTAACATAACCTAACCTAACCTAACCCTACCCTAAACCTAACCTAACCTAACCTAACCTAACCAACCTACCTAAAAACCTAAACTAAACCTAACCTAAATCCTAACCTAACCTAACCTAACCTAACCTAAACCTAACTTACTAACCTAACCTACCCTCACCTAACTACCTAACCCTAAAAAAAACAAAAAAATAACCTAAACCTAACTAACCTAACCTGAAACTAACCTAACCTAACCTAAACCTAACCTAAACTAACCTCAACCTAACTAACCACACCTAACCTAACCAACCTAACCTCACTAACCTAACCTAACCTAACCTAACCTAACCTAACCTAACCTAACTAACTAACATACCCTAAACCTAACCTAACCTCTGTAACCTAACCTAACCTAACCTAACCTAACTACACCTACCCTACACCTAATCCTAACCCTAACCTACCCTAAACCTAAACCTAACCTCACCAACCTAAACCTAACTAACCATAAAACCTAACCTCAACCAATCCTAACCTAACCTCAACCTACACCTAACCTACAAACCTAACCTAAACCTAACCAACCAACCTCACCTAACCTAACCTCCCACTCACCCTAACCTAAACCTATACCTAACCTACCAACCTAACCTAACCTAAACCCCCTACCCTAACCTAACCTAAACCTAACCTAAACCTAACCTAACCTAAACCTAACCTAACCTAACCTAACCTAACCTAACCAACCTAACCTACCTAACCTAACAACCAACCTAACCTAACTAAACTAACCCACCCTACCCAACCTAACCTAACCTAACCTACCTAACCTAACCTAACCTAACCAAAACCTAACCCAACCAACCTCACTAACCAACCTACCTAACCAACCTAACCTTCCCTAACCAACCTAACCAACCTAACCTAACCTAACCTAAACCCAACCTAAAACCAACCTAACCTAACCTAACCTAACCTAACCTAACCTAACCTACAAATAAAACCCAACCTAACCTAACCAACTAACCTAACCTAACCTAACCTAACCCTAACCAACCTAACTAACCTAACCTAACCAAAACCCAACCTAACCTAACAACCTAACCTAACCTAACCTAACCTAACCTAACCTAACCAACCTAACCCCTAACCTAAAAAAAACCCAACCTAACCCACCTAACCTAACCTAACCCCAACCTACCTACACCTAACCAACCCAACCTAACCTAACCTAACCTACCTAACCAAACCAACCTAACTAAACCTACCCCTAACCTAACCTAACCTAACCTAACCTAACCTAACTAAACCCAAACCCAAAACCCCCAAACCCAACCTAACCACTAAACCAAACCTAACCTAACCTAACCTAACCAACCTAACCCAAACCCAACCTAACCCTAAACCCCCTAACCAACCTAACCTAAACCCAACCCAACCAACCTACCCAACCTAAATAACCAACCTAACCCCTAAACCCAAC
>JACEEZ010013808.1:0-21855 GCA_016584305.1 Chionoecetes opilio
CGGGGGGGTCACTGAGTCCGTGTCAGGTCACTGTTACACCTACCCCCTCGACCGATGCCACTTAGCCTTTCACGTTTGTTTATCTTATTCTTAGCCCTCTGTTTTCATGGACTGCTTATTTAGTAAATACATGTCCTTAATACCAATTGTGTTGTTATAAGATAATGTTATGTTCAATCAATAAATCAATCATTGGGGGCATACGCCGGGGGCGCGTCGCCTCGCCCACCCTACGACGCCACCCCCGGGGGGTCACCACGCGCGAGTTCCCATGCAGGCTCCTTTCCCATACCAAAGCAGCCCCTCCGACAAGAAACATCAACTTGCCCCAGCCACGAGCCTTGTGGGCCCCCCTTGGCCTCCTCCACGCCGGATTGTCTCTTACAGATAAAACCCGATGGGAAGGATCGTTTTCAGGGTAGCGTGCCACATGCCCATATAGCCGAAGTTGGCGCTGACGGACCATGCAGGTAATAGGCCTCGATTCAGTCTCACGGTGAAATCGCTGATTTTGCCACTTAGTCATCCAGCGATACCCCATGATTCTGCGAAGACACTTATTACCAAAGGCATTGATTCGTCTCTTCAAGTCACTATTTAGTGTCCATGTCTAACAACCATAGAGTAAGACAGGGATCACAAGCGACTTGAAGATCCGGATCTTTGTCCCCCCTGCACAGGTACCGACAACGCCAAATACTCCCGCTGGGGCGAGTCCATAACACCGTGGGGCTATGCCAATCCCCGTAAGGCTTCTTGACGTGACCCGCCGTCATTATGGCTGCGCTACCAAGGTATGAAAACTTTCCAAGATCTCATGTCCTCACCACACGCATGAACAGACTGCACTGCTTCATCTAGTAGGTCTCCAAATACCTGGACCTTGGTCTTGAGCCAGGAGACCGCAAGTCCCAAAGGCTTTGCCTCCTCGTGCAGCGCCTCGAGAGCCATCACCAGGACCTCCAGCGACTCAGCAAGATTACTGCATCATCGGCAAAAACAAGATCATGATCTTGGTGTTGCCGACGGATGCTCCACAATCACTTTGATCTACAACCTTGTCCAATACCCAGTCCATACAAGCGTTGAAAAGTGATGGGGAAAGGGACGCACCCTTGCCTCACTCCTGTATTCACAGGAAAGAAGCTGGAGACACCTGCCCCACACTTCACAGCACTCTCAGTCCCAGAATACGCCCCGTTATCAAACCAATAGTCCTTGCAGGAATCCCTCGAAGTCGCAAAAAGGTCCCAGAGTGACTCTACGATGCCTGAGTCAAACGCCTTCTTGAAAATCAACATAGGCTGCAAGCATCCCCTGTCGAAACTCACGTCGGCGTTCCACCAGGACACGAAGCGCTAGGATACGGTCCGTTGTTGATTTTACCAGGCGTGAACCCAGACTGCTGAGGTCTCTGATGCTTCACCAGATGACTGCGAATTCGTGTCAGCAATAGATGGGCAAGCACCTTGCCTGGTACGCTGAGCAGTGTAATACCGGGTAATTGTTGCAGCCCCTGGGGGTCCCCTTTCCCTTTCCAGATAGGACGACCAGCCCCCTTTTTCCAGTCAGGAGGAATGGTACCTGATTGCCACACGGCAGTCAGGACAGCATGAAACCCGCGGATCATGGCCTCACCCCCAGTTTTTGAGGAGCTCCGCACTGATATTAAAAACACCAGCTCCCTTTCCACCCTTAAACTTTGCTACAGCCTCTCTGACTTCGCCCAAGAGAGGGTACGGTTTCGTAAATGGGAGGATCGGCATCCACTGCCTGTAACCCAGTGGTGTGAAGCTGCTCAGTTGGAGGGTCCACCGTGAACACTCCCCAAAGTACTCAGCCCAACGAGCCATCTGCCCATCCATGTCCGACACGAGGCGCCCATCTGCTGTTCGAATAGCACTCGCCCGAGAAGGAGACTTGGAACGGAGCTTCTTCAGGGCTCGGTAAGGCGGGTCGGAGGTCTTAGCGTCAAATGACCCTCGACATCCTCAGCGAGACTCCTACATACCTCTCCTTGTCTCTCCTCAGGAGGGTTCTAGTCCGGCGTGACAGAGCCCTGTGCTGGTCCCGGTTCCCACCACCTGGCAGCGCGACTCTCCTCGATTTTCTCCAGCGTCTCCGTCGAGACAAAACCACGCCTTGAGCTCGGGGGCTCCCCAATACACTCCTTGGCAGCCTGTAGAGTTTTACGTTTGAAGGTATCCCACAGTTCTACAGGATCCCCCAGAGCACCGAGCCCCTCAACCGATTTTTAGACTGCCACCGCATACGCATGAGGGACATTCAAGTCCCTTTAGTTTCTCAAGATGAAACACAGTATGGTTACCTCTTGAGATTTCCCTTTTGAACTTGACATGAACCTTAAAAGCCTTCGTTAAGCCTTAATGTTATGTTCCATTACTAATAAAAAAAATGATTAAATAATTCATTATTTCACCGAGGGGCAAACGTGCGTACACATTGCATGCCTCCATTCGTTGCATTCGCTGTGACAAAACCGGCCGCCGTGATCTTTCTCCTTCATCTCACGTCTAAGGAAGTCCCCAAAAAACATATTTTGGGATAGAACATTTTCTATTTAGAATTACACGTTTTCCCTTTAAACCTGTATCAATATTTGCAGACACTCGTGTTACACCCTGTATCTATCACGTGAATCTGTGTAAATGTGTATAAGTGTATGACAATTATTTTATAAATTTAAAGGCAAGCTCAAACTTATTTTGGAGATACGATTAGATACCGGCGACTATTTTTTTTAATTTTCGATTAGACTTCTTTTTTTTAATCCTGTTTTAGGTGCATGTTTTTTCCCTAAAAACGTAGTTCTCAAGGAAAGAGGCCGAACACGAATGGTTAAGGATAACAGGCTACAAAATACTCAGTATCATTGTGTCGCCTCTGATCATCTGGTTAACTATAATAATATTCCTATCCCTTCGTAATTAAAGAATACGCAGGTTTGCCCCAGATAACAAATATGATGTGAAAATACTACTCATTAAAATTTGTTAAATATTACATATCGTATTATTTTACCTAACCTACTTGTTTATTGATTTTGTATTGGGATTCCATCCTAGGAATCTCGCTGAGGATGTCAAGGGCCATTTTTAAAGCTAATGTCCTCCGACCTGTCTACCGAGCCTTGAAGAAGCACCATTCCAAGTCTCCATCTCGGGGAAGTGCTAAACGCGCTATCTGGATGCGTAGATGGCTCGTTGGGCTGAGTTCTTTGGGCAGTTGTTCTCGGTGAACAATTGGGGCAGCTTCACACCTTGGGATAGCATACCAAAGTACTATGGAAACAATGAACTTGAAATGTTGAGGCTCACTGCATAATGACATAGCCCCACTGCGAGCTTTGGGGTCATTTGTTTCCTCAGCAAAATCAACTAAGGCATCGTAAAACTGAACAATTTGGTACCTCACAGCTTTTACAAATGTCAATTACGACATTCCCATCGGGTTTCACTGAGAGGTTTTCACAGTCAAGTCCTTAATATGTCTTGTGAAAATTGCCCATCTCTGAGTTGAAGGGAGAAAACAAGACATACAGCCTTTGAAGGATACCAAAAAGGATCTTCCCTCTGGACAGGTTCCTGGCAAAATCCACTAGTAACAAATTGTAGCTGTGGCATACACAGGGTGAAAAGAAAGCTCTTGGGTTCATTTCCAAAAGATGAGCCTGAACACCAGACTTATTGCCTCTCATGTTAGCACTATTAGCATAGCCTTGGCACCTTATATCTTGTAATTTAAACCCAGTGTCACTAATTTTTTCAAGAAGAACATGCAGGATACTCTTTCCTGTACTTTCCTTTCCCCCAATGAATTCAATAAATGTTCATATTCCAACAGGAACTGTGGACCATCAGACACATATATAATTGTTAGAGACAACTGTTCTTTATGACTAAAATCTGGAGTACAATCCATATAACAGCAAAGTATTTTGGGCCTTTATACGGTCAATAATGGTATTCTGGACTTTGTTACACATCAGCTGAATCAACTTATTCTGGATACGCTTGCCCAGGTAATGGTCATGGAACTCTTTATCCTTGATTCGTCGCAGGTGTTCTTGCATGACAGGATCAAACTTGGCAATCAATTAGACTAGGCCAAGAAAATTACCTTGTTTAGGTTTAAAGAGTTTATCAGCAGATCCTCGGAAAGCCATGTTATGTTCTGTGAGAAACTGAACAATAGCAAGAAGGCACTGAAAAACATTTTGCCACCGAGCTTTTCATCATTGATTCGCTGCTGATGAACTGAATCCAAAGAGCAACCCTTCTTTAGTCTTTGCTCAGCCTCAAACCATTGAACACTGCCTGCAAGTGACCACTGGACTTTTCATGCCAAAATAAACGCACATAGCATTGGACCAGTCATTAAACCCATCAGAGGACAGTGTGGCATTAACACTGGAAAAACTCTTACAGAAAAATTCCAATTTTTTCTCACTGAATACACCAGCCATTTTCTTTGCATCACCACCCTATTTGATAATTTACGCTGTAGTAGGAATTTGAACATTTCCTGGCTGCTGCATCTTTGGGGAATTCATGGTTTCAAATCTAACTTATGTGGACCCTTTGTGACCATAAAATCTTGCTGAGCTGTGGAAAGATTTTTTGGCCACGAGGCAAGATCCTCATATTTTTCAATAAAGCTAACAACTAGGGTGGTGCCTTTCCTCTTGTGTTCTGATGTACGCTGCTAAGGCAAGCTAGATGATGATGTAGCTTGTTCAGCAGTTTGCATGAAAGGACTGCAGGAAGATTGGACAGATCTTGGACCTCATGGAACTGACTGACTCACAATCTGATTCTTCGGTCTCACTGTCCATTCTTTTTAATGATAAATTTCTCCATTGCTCCACTGAGACTTTTGACTTCCTTTTCTTTTGCTGCCTTTATCTTCCTCTTTTCACTGCTACTCATGAAGATTCTGCCAATGTCACGCTTTCTTTTCGGCATCTTTTGCAAAGGGGGCAAATATTCTCAATATAAATTTAGTCTATATTTGACAGAATATTTTCATAAGCACGATCAGGATTTCACAAGAAAATTATGAAACCTAGGCCAACAGCCGAAATCACTTGGCTCAAGGACTCAAGCAGTTAGCACTCTTTAATTCAGGAAAATGCATGCAGCACAAATTCACAGATTAGATCTCTCATAACAACACTACCAAGACAATCAGTCAACCAAGAAAAACCACACACTTCTTGAAAATGTGTTAAAGAGATAAAAGGCCTCTTCCATTTGTGCCCAAGTTCCAGGAACCAGTTCTTTCAGTTCAGGGTTGGGTTCAGTTCCTGGTTCCGGGTTCGCGTGTCACAAATGGAACGCAAAAACCCCGTTTTTTTGTTGTTACAAACAAACTCAGCTGGCGAGGCAAGAGGGGGAGGGGAGAGAGAGAGAAGAACATTAAAAGTGGTAACTCAGCTGTGATGTGAAGGGATCATATCAAGTTTAAGACCGCGGGAACGCATTCCTCCACCAGTGCCACTTGTAGGCCTGTCTGACATCCTCTCCGACTCGTGCATGCGGAAAACCCTTCACGAT
The DNA here is from genome assembly GCA_016584305.1 of Chionoecetes opilio. NCBI lineage: Eukaryota > Metazoa > Arthropoda > Malacostraca > Decapoda > Majidae > Chionoecetes > Chionoecetes opilio. The sequence continues at coordinate 5,577 of JACEEZ010013808.1, forward strand.
AAGAGAAATAGGGCCCAAGGCGGCCATTGTTTGTTATGAACTGAAAACTCTACCCAGGCTACCGACGTCCCAATGTGGGTAGAGAAAGTTCAAGGTTTTGCAGAGTCACTACGCGCGTCGCCTCGGACCCAGGTTTTCGTGCGCAAATGGAACGCCTGAATTCTTGGGTTCCGTGAACTGGTTCCTGAAATGTCGCAAATGGAAGAGGCCTAAACATGAGGAAGAATGTGATAAATCTAATCACACATCTGACCTCGGTAGAGCTGGGTCCTAAATGAGCGACGCACGCCGCGCATGACATGGTGCATGCTAAATAATGCTCAATCAGTAGCCCGCTCTGTTGCAGACATGTCAAGTGCGACTGCATTGCGCCACATTTTGCTCTATCAGGGGCCCGCTCATGAGGCGGGGTGCCCCTAAAGGCCTAACAGTTTTTTGTTTTTTTTGGCGGGGCCACTAGAGGCACGGGGCCCAATGCAGTTGCATCGCTCGCATCGCCCTAGGGCCGGGCCCTGTGCACACTAACAGAAGCACACTCACAGAGGCGTTAAGTCACAGGGCCTAAGCATCCAAGATCGTGAAAGGTGTGTAGTGTGCAGTGTGAGCTGGCGCAATTTGGTGTACAACTTTATAGGAGGGCGACACACCACAGAGGTCTAAGACCCATAAGTAATATGAAACAGCTGCTGTAAACCAGTGGTAACGGGGCCTGGTTGTGGAGGAGGAATCTGGAGGGGCAGGTTTCAATAGCAGAACAAATATATTTATATTTTGACCCACCCCCCCACTACAAAAAAATAGGAATTTGTAAATGTATGTTTTTCCTTCTATAAAATATAAACGATTTTTTATTCAATTGTAATTTCTAATCACGTCTTGTGAAATCTTTGATTATTATGAAAGGATTTTTTTTTTTTTTTCAAAAATTTGAAACATCATATTCTAGAAGCAATCATAATATCATCAATGGAGTTCAATCTAATTTCGACTCATTATGATGAAGATACCATTTAAAACAAAGGTTGTATATGAACCATGAAGTAATGTTGTTTTGAGGAAATAGAAATCTAGGTAGATAGACTAAGTAATCTTTGCACCTGAGCTTTCCTGATGTAGGTGAGAGGCTCTTTGAGAACATCCCAAGGCGTATCAGGGTTGGGCCCGAAGCGTTGGCTGCACGTGCATCAGGTGGTAAAGAGCGTTGCGCAAGCGAGTGTCCAGTGAGGTGCCCTGAGCCCACTCGTAGCATTCGGTACCAAACCTTTCCTTGTTGAAATTTTGCGTCGCATCGTCGCCTGCAAAGATAAGGTTGTTATTATGATACTTGACCTTGACCTGAGAGTGTTGTAAAAAGATCTATTAATTCAGGATTTCACTGTACAGTCAAACCTCGATATAACGACCTCGATGTAACGGACATCGGATATAACGGACTCCATGTGCGTGACTTTTTTTTTGGTTTTTTTTTTGTCATGTTAGACCGCTTATCGCCGCTCGAATTGTCAACTCAACATTATTGTATTTTTTTTTTCATTTTATCTTGGAATGCTTGGGTTTTAAGGAGTTTTGATGTATCACATATTAAGATATAATATTATAAGGAAGGAGCCTGTGTTTGCTAGTGATTTAGTGGTAGAAAGTGTGTATTGTTTAAAATAGTGACTATTAGTGTTATGGCGTGGCCGCTGCTACGTCTCCCTGTCACCTCAACACCCTAAATCACCCTTATCTAAGGCGACACGCAGTGCTACACTGACCTAAATAGTGACACGTTGTATAGAACTGCAGTTCACAACCATATAATATATATAATAATGAGCATTAGTCCATGATAATAAGCAATACCATTGGAAGCCACGGCTGAATCTGGCTCTTAGTATTTTTTTACCTTTCACTAGAGCTTGAGCTTGACTAGCTACACGTTCTGGTTGTGTGTGTGATTATTTCTCATTTATTTCACGTGTAGGAGCGGACCAAATTCAGCATGTAGTGCCAGTCACTGTTTAACCTCCCAACATAGCTACACAGTCTGGTTGTTGTTTGTAATTATTTCTCATTTATTTCACAATTTTTTCCGTTTTTTTCATATATTTTTCCCCCCTTGTGAAAATACTCTCGCCCATAACGAACAATCGGCTATAACGGACTCCTCCTCCCCCGCTTTAGTCCGTTATATCGAGGTTTGACTGTATTTTCATTGTTATCGTTCGTCCTTCATCACTATGTACAAAGTAAATTGTAGAGCAGATTGTGTGCGTGGCTGCAACATGCCGAAGGAACATTTAAAAGACAACGCCATGTTCTCCTCCGAAAAGGGAAGATAAAAATATTTTTAAAAAGATAAAAGAAAAGAAATTTCAAACTAGACTACCACGGATGGCAATGCATTATGTAGGGGAAATAAGATTATTATTGTTATTATCATTATTATTGTTATTATCATTATTATTGTTATCATTATCATCTCGGGTTTTTTTTTATCTCATTATTAAAATCATTCCCATTCATTATTCATTGTTATTAGTGTTATCAAAATTTGTTATGATTACTAACTTTGTTATTCTAACTATAACAGTTTAAAAAACAGGTGATGAAGAAGACACGGTGGGAAGCGAGTACTTTATTTCTGCTATTTCGCCTCTTTTGGGGGCTTTTTCGGGGGAATTGATTCCTCCAAAAGCCCGAAAAAGGCAAAAACTAGTAAAAAAAAAGTACTCCTTCCCAGCCCTTTCTCCTATATCCCCTTTTTTTCATTGTTTTAACCCTCTAGAGGGGCGGTAGTAAAATTGGTGGGGCATTTCCCGGAAAAAAAACATAAAATTTTTGCCCTAGGTGTTTTTTGGGCATGCTATTTCAAAATTACGGGAACCAGGACGTCTGCCCAATGTTTCCCGCCAAAAAATTAAGAATTCAAATGGCCCCCTAAAACACTTTTGTCCATAAAACGGCTTTAAGTGACCCCATTGGCCTTAATCTTGATGTCTATCCTATGTTTTCGGGGTCAAAACCAATAAAACACATTAAAACTCATAAATACTCTTTATCGTAAAAATTTTGTAAAAAATTGCTCAAAACATTTTTTTTTCACAAGAACCTACTGTATTATATGATTGCACGTCCTTTAAATTTTAAAAATTTCCCGGATTTTTTGACGGGTATAATGACAAACTTCCATAAAATTAAGGAACAGATCGCCACCATGAACAACCAAGTGTGCAAAGAGTCCCTATCTCAGTAAAAAGTGTCACTGATTGATGGGGGAATTTGGGCAACCCCTTGCGATAAAAGCACAGACATCTGCACCTTGACACAAAAATGGAAAATGTCTGCTAGCGTGGTAAATCTTTAAGGTCCGCGGGGTCATAACAAAACCAATCCAAATTTTGTTGCGGAGATTTAATGTCAATTCACTCCCCATTCATGACACCATACATAAAAACAGTCTACTTAGTTAAATTCTATTTCGAGAAGATCCTGCAAAGTCCACTTCTAAAATCCCAACCTCTTGATGATGTCCTCTCTTCTTCGATTATTATCATGGTAGCTAGAACAGTGATATAACATGGATCCCTTCTTCAGCTAAAAATCATGCCTGACCTCCACTTTGGGCATCAGGGGGGGCTCATGCACCAACCAGCAAAATAGACTTAGGAATTTTTGGGAAATCTTTGGGTCCCCCTCAACCAGAATCTATAGTAAATGTTGATGTGAAAATTGTCGATGGGCACATACTTGCCCAAAAAGTCAAGGGTTTCCCCTGTAAAAACATTCCAGGACAATCACAACTGATTTCTTCCCAAATTTTTTTAACGCATGTTCCAGTGTTCTTCGTTGGGATGTTGGGGGGATGTATATAAAGAGGACGCCAAAGGGGCCAAACCACAAAACCGTAGATCTGGTAACCATCTCCGGTTGCCAACAACACTATCGTTCCTTTTAACGGGAAGAACTTCCTTCATTGTGATTCAACAAGTTATGTTTAAATTCCAGAAACCCAAATACAGGAGTTTAAACACCCCCCCCCCCCCCCCCTCAACGGAAGCAGTCATTTCCACGCATGGCAGAACGCTGTTTATCTCCTAACCGTCCCATCACTCCGAAACCCCCCATCGCGATTTCCATTCTCTCTGACTTGTCATCACTCATGGGAAAGCAGACACCGGCCCCTTTTCATCTAAAAATTCTTTCCCATCAGGATTTACCAAGTTTTCCGGTTTTATACTGCAACAGATACGACTGGGGGTTTTTGGGAAATTGCTGTGTTAAGTTTTTAAAAGGGGTGCAAATTAGGTAGCATTTGTCAGGGTTCTAAAGTACGGTAATCCCAATCCCTGTTTCAGTTGAATTTGGTGATGATGCTCATAGGGGTCTTTTGTTTGCATGCAATCAGGAGGAATACTGTTTCTCCCCTTTTTTGGATTTGGAAAAAAACCGTTTGGCTGTATGCTAGGTATGACTCAGCTCACACCTACTTTTTTGTTTTTCTGTGTCCCCGCTCAGATACCCCAGATGATATGGACCAAATGAAAAAATGTTGTCCTTTGGTATCGCGAACATCACATTAGCTATGTGAATGGAACCCCCGGAAGGGTTACTCACTAAACAACCATAATATGGAAAAACGTTCCCCTCCAATTCATGCCCTAAACAAACAGCAAGTAAAAAGGGGTTTTATCAGTCGGACATATCTGGGGACGTCACTTATGGAAGCCCAATGTTCCTCACCAGATTATGGGCTGGGAGAGGGAAAAAATGTTTCCATGGGCTCCAGCTGGCCCCTCCTCCAACACCAAAATTGTCAAAGGGCTATTAAATGTGGGGACTGTTGACTATTCGTCCCGCTACTGGTTTGGTCGATACTCCGGGGTATCGGGTCGTTTGGGGCTGTGTGTACATGTTAAAAGAGTTGGGGAAAGGTTTTGGCCTGGGGACCCCGGGGAAGAGGTGTAAAAGATCGGAAAGTATTCCTATGTCGGGGGCCTCATTTGTTGTCTATAAGGAATTGCTATAGTCTTTTTGGGCAAAGGGGGGAGGTCACGCCACTAGAAAAACAAAACCCACAGAACTTACACAGCCCTAAACACCTTCAAGAAAAAATACTAAAAGCTGCAACACATACATCCCAAAAACCCACAGAATGTTATATACTTTAAACCCTCTTCAGGGCACAACGCCCCTTATCTGCTTCATAACACGCTTTGCGCGCAGCATGCACAATCCATCTGGTCCAGGGGGAAACCCAAACATTCTCGACGACACCCTCCTAGACAGCTTCAGACTGACCACGACCAAATGGAGAAAATTAGTGCAACGCATGGGCACAAGCGTACCCCTAACTCTACTGAGTTTTGCCAGAGCTGGGCAGATTTTAAAAACATTGGCTGTCATGTATTTAAATACAGTTTCTAAAAACTTTTAAATATTTAAATACTTTTATTTTAAAAACTCATAATATGAAAATGTAAATACTTTTTTTTTCATAAATTTGGCCATAACCCCCCAAAATTCTGGGGAATCCCGATATTACAGTGAACCTGTTTCACTTTCAAGGAATTTCCTTATTTTTAGGAAAATTTTGGCCTGAGAAGGAAATTTCTAAGGAAACCCAAAATCTAAGGAATCCCAAGGGAAATCTATTTTTTTCGGGCATGTTTTAAAATTTTTGTGTATTTAAAAAGTATTTATAATTATTTTAAACCAATTATGTATTTAGTTTTATATTTAAAAACATTCGTAAAAAGTATTTATATTTATATTTTAAAAACATTCGTATTTATATATACATATATATAATATATTAATATATAAATATATATTATATATATATATATTTATATATTATATATATATTAAAATATATACTATATATACTATATATATATATAATAATATATATATATTATATATATATTACATATTTATATATTATATATAGAGAGAGAGAGAGAGAGAGTTATATATTATTTTACATATAATTACATAACAATATAATTATATATTAATATAAAATATTTATATATATATACATATATATATACATATAAATATAAAAATTATATATATAATATATATATATTTAATATATATATATTTTATATATATATTTCAAAATCCATATATATAAAATATAATATATATATATATATTTTATATATATATATACATAACTATACATTACATAATATATTACATATATTAACTATCATATCTATCTAATATCATACTATACAAAATATATATATATATATTTTATATACTTTTATAATATATTATATATATATATATATATAAAAATATATAATATAAATATATTATTAATATAAAATATATATATATATATATATATATTATATTATATATAATTATAATATAAAATATATATTAAATTCATCCTATATTTTACCTATTTATTACTCAAAACCAATCCCTTGAGGGAGTCCCCTTATCATTCCACTGAAGAATTTTTTTGCGACTCGCCACTGAATAACTATATCATCTTAATACATATCATTTTCCAATCTTGATGATATTTGTTAGCAGATTTTTTTCAGATATATAGAAAATTATTTTTACATTATGATTTGCTTATCCCAACTTTTAATAGTAAAAGAACGAAAAAAAAAAACCCGGGTTTTAGGCTTCATAAACCCTTAGAAAAATTTTCCCAAAGGTGAAAAAAAACAACCTTTAGGGGATAGCCTAAAAAATTTTTTTTTTTTTTTTTTTTTTTTTTTTTTTTTTGGGGGGGGGGGGGGGGGGGGGGGGGCCCTTAAAAAAATTTAAAAAAACCGGTTGGGAAAAAATTCAAAATTAATAAATTTTTTTTTTTATTTTTTTAAAAAAAAATTTTTTTTTTTTTACTTTTTTAAAAAAAAACTGAATTTTTTCCCTTTTTCTCGCTTTTTTTCCTTTTCCCTCTTCAAAAAATTTAAAATAATGAATCTATCAAAATTTCTTGATAGCCCCTGTTTATTTTTTTTTTTCCCATTTTTTCCCTACTTAATTCATTGCTACAGTATTTCTTCTTGTCATTCCGCAAACTTTTTCTTTCATCCCGAAGTTGTGGGCGTAGTAATTGTGTGTCAGATTAAAAATTTTACAAAAACTCCAAATTTTTGACTTGATGTCTGAACAACGATATAATTTTGAAACTCGTCAAAATCTATTTTTTCGAAATAGCGATAGTGAATTTTTTGACCGAGATCCCTTTTAGGCTTATGGAGCAGCGGTAGACTGGGGTATGTTTGGCAAAATCTACTTATTTTCTATTTGTATAAGGTAAAATTATTTTCAGGTTATCAATTTTCATTACTTTTTGTTCGCCCCCAGCACTTTAATTGCGTTTACTACTCGTGATATATTATATATATATTTATTTAAAATTTATTTTATAATTATTTTATAATAATATATATATATATATTATATATAATTTAGGTATAGTAAAATATAATATATATATATATATATTTTTATACTATTGTTTTTTTATTTATATATATATTTTCCTATATATTATATGATATAATACTCCCTTTATTATATATATATTATTATTATACTTTTTATAATATTTATTTAAAAAATTATATATAATTAATAAAAATTAATAATATATATATAACTTATTATATTTATACATTATCATAATTTTATATTTATTAATTAAAATATATATTTTTTTATTAATTAATACACTATTTAATTATTATATATAAGTATATATATCTATAATAATTATATAATATTAATCAATTTTTTAAATAATTTATTATTTATATAATATATAATATATATACATATCTATATATATATTAATTAATTATACTATAAATTTTAAAATTATATAATAATATACATAAAATAATAATTTTTTAGGAGTATATAATTATTTTTTATAAAATATAATATAATTTAAAAATTATTTTTAAAATATAAATAATATATATATATAATATTTATTAATATAATTTAAATTACTAATTAATTATATTATTTTATATATAATATATTTAAAAAATATAATAAGATATAATATATATATATATAAATATATAATATATATATTATTCCATATAACCAATTAAAGGTCTAGGGGAACAAAATAAAAATTTATAACTTCTAAAATAATATTATTATACAAAAAAAAATAATAATGTTGAAAATAAATTGCAAGTTTTGGGGGGTTTGTTACAATGCATGAAAATTTTGTAATGCGGATGGGGAAAAAAAAACCGTTTTCCTTCACTGGAAAATATAAAAATGAGAAATGCAGCATGCTTACTTTTTTTTAAACTTTGTTTCTTCCTGATATGAGGGTGGTAAGCCCGCAACCAGGGCATGCCGTGGACTTTCTTTTGTTCTTGTTCTTAGGGATAAAGTGGCTTGCTAGAAAACAATCGATTAATACAAAAAGCTTCTCTTTCCAGACATGCAAGATGCTTTGACAGGGTTTAGGCACAAAAATCACGGCTATCGTCAATAGTTGGCCTCGGGCTAAAACAACAAAGGGCCGGGGGCTATTCCTACAATTTTTTTTAAAAAAAAGAATCCCTTTTGTTTTCTCGGGCCCCCGGGGGTGTGGGGGGGAGGGGTTTTTGAAAAAAAAATACAAAAAAACAGAAAAAACAAAGTTTTGGGGGGGAAAAATTTTTTAAATTGTAGTATTAATAATTTAATTATGATTATTATATTTGTTTATTTAAATTTTAAAATATTGTTATGTAATATATATATTATAATTATATTATATTAAAATTTATAATTGTTTTATTAATTAATTTATAATTTGTTATTATATTTATTTATTATTATTTTTTATTATTGAAATTTTAATATAATTTTATAATTTAAAATTTTATTAAAAATGTTTTAATTTTTAAAAAAAAAATTTTCCTCAAAAAATATAATATTATGATTATTTAATTATTTTATTTTATATGTATATTTATTATATTATAATTAATATATTATACTATTATATATTATAATACTAATATATATATATATATATATATAATTTTTAATAATTTTTTTATATATAAAATTTATAATATATGTATTTTAAAATTTATAAAAATTTTGTGTATTTTAAATACTAAATTTTTTTTATAAAATAATTTTTTAAAATTTTTAAAAACTTTTTAAAAACATTTTACATTATGTTTTTAGGTTTATGATTTTTTTTAAAATTCCTTCTCGGTTTTTCCTTTTTGAAAAGGGGGGGGGGGGTTAGTAAATTTTTTTAATAAATTGAGATATTTTTATAAAATTTTAAAAAAAAGTTTTTCTTTATATTATAGTATTAAATAAAAGTATTTTACTTTAAAAAATTTAAATTTATTTTTAATCTCCCCACTCTGGGAAAGAACTCAGTAGAGTTTAGGGTAGCTTTGCCCATGCGTTGGGAAAGTTTCTCCTATTGTCGTGGTCGTCTGTAGCTGTCTGGATGTGTCGTCGTAGATGTTGGTCTCCCTGGACTCAGATGTGATTGTGCATGCTGGGGGCCCCAAAGCGTGTTATGAAGGGAGATAAGGAGGCTTTGTCCCGTAGAGGGTTTTAAAATCATATAACATTCTGTGGTGTTTCTTGGTAGTATTGTTTGCAGCTGTTGTATGTTTTCTTTAAAAGTGTTTATGGGTGTGTCAAGTTTTGTGTGGTATTGTCTTTCTAGTGGGGTGACTCCCCCTCTGACCAAAAAACTACTATGGCAACTTCCTTTAGACAGACAAATAGGGGTCCGAAATAAGGACATACTTTCCGACTCTTTTTCACCTCTTCCGGGGTCCCCCCCCATGGCCCCCTTTAACCCCTTAAAAAATCCCGCAACCCTTTTCCTTTAAGCAATGTACACCCCCATTCTAGCCTTTAAAAAAAAAGGTTTTTTGCCCCGGGGTAAAAGGGGAAAGGGGTTTTTGCCTGAAAACCCCATTTTTTTCAGTAATTTGGGGCCCCAAGGGAAACCCCGGGTTACAATTAAAGGGATTTCGGCCAAAAATACCAGGTTTTTTCCGGGGGACAAAAAAAAAAATAAAAAAAACCAAATAAACCTTTTCCAAAACCCTTTCTTTACCAAAACCTTTTTTTTTCTTTTGGGCCGGGTTTTTTTTCCCCCCCCATTGGCCAAAAAAAAACCTTTTAACCTTTTTCCCCCCAACTGGGGGCCCCTTTTTAAAAAGGGATAAAAAAAACCCAAAAAAAAAAAAAAAAAAAAAAAAAAAAAAAAAAAAAAGGGGGGGGGGGGGGGGGGGGGGGGGGGGGGGGGGGGAAACCCGTTTTTCCCTTTTGGGGGGAAAACCCCCCCCCAAAAAATACCACCCCCGAAGTATCTGCCATACAGTATGCAAACGACATAGTCGATACAGCCCGTTTTCAATAGTCCTTGACAACCCTTTGGCTGCCTCTGGAGGAGTGGTCCAGCTGGAGTCCATGGAGAATCATTTTTCACCTCTCCCAGCTCCATAATGGGGTGATGGAACTTTGGGGCCTTTCCTTAAGTGACTGCCCCCAATATGTCCTGACGAAAAAATAGCCCTTTTCACTTGCTGTTTTTTTTGGCATGAAATTTTTTGGAGAACGTTTTCCATCTTATGGTTGTTAGTAGTAACCTTCCCGGGTTCATTCACATAGCAAAGTGCTGATTTCGCTGATCCAAAAGAAAACATATCTTTCTATTTGGTCCTATCATCTGGGGATACTGAGCTGGACACAGAAAAACAAAAAAGTAGGTGTGAGCTATCTACCTAGCCATAAAAGCCAAAGCGGTTTCTTTCCAATTCCAAAGAAGGCAGAACAGTTTCCATCCTGTTTATTGCATGCATAAAAAAAGACCCCTATATGCATCATCCCCAAAATTCACTGAAAGCGGTGATTGGGATGTCGTACTTAGAAACCATGACTAAATGCTACCTTTTTTGCACTCCTTTAAGACACTTCCAGCAATTGCAAGAACCACCACGTCGTATCTGTTGCAGTTAAAATCCTTGGTAAATCTTGGTAATCCTTGATGGAACGAATTTGAACATAAATAGGACCCGTGTGTCTGTTCCTCATGAGTGCTTTGACAAGTCAGTAGAGATTTGGGAATTTTGAAACAGGGGTGGGAGTTACGATAAAATGGAAAGGGGTTTATAGGAATTTTGAAACAGCGTTCTCGCCTGCGGGGAAAATGACTACTTCCGTTGGGGGGGGGGGGGGGGGTGTTGAACTCCTGTATTGGATTGGCTAGGAATTTAAACATATTATCTTTGTTTGAATCACAATGAAAGGAAGTTCTTCCAGTTAACGGAACGATAGTGTTGTTGGCAACTCGGAGGGTGGTTACCAGATCTACGGTTCTGTCGTGTTTTTGCCTTTAGGCTGTCCTCTTTATATACATCCCAAACAACATCCCAACGAAGAACTCCTGGAACATGCGTTCTTTAAAAATGGCAAGAACATCAGTTGTGATTGTCCTGGAATGTTTTGACAGGACCTTCGACTTCTTTTGGGTCAAGGGATGTTGCCCATCGCAATTTTCACACAACATTTACTATAGATTCTGTTGAGGGACCAATGATTCCAAACATTCCATTAAGTCTATTTGCTTGGTTGGTGCATGATGCGATTCGATGCCAACGATGGGGGTCAGGCATGATTTTCATGCCTGAAGAAGGCATCCACTGTTATAATTTACTGTCTCTAGCTTACCATGATATATTACATCCGTAAGAAGAGATGGACATCATCAAGCAGGTTGGAGATTTTAGAAGTGGACTTCGCAGGATTTTTTCTCGAAAAAGAATTTAACATAAGTAGACTGTTTTTATGTATGGTGTCATTGAATGGGAGTGATATTGACATTGAAAAAGCTCCGCAACCAAAATTCTGGTATTGTGTTTTGTCTATGACCTCTGCGGACCTTATTGTATTCACCACGCTAGCAGACATTATCCATTTAGTGGGCAAGCGTGCAGATGTCTGTGCTTGTATCAGGGAAGGGGTTGCCAGTTCCTCCATCCATCAGTGACACTTTTTACTTGAGATAGGGACGTCCCTTCTGCCACTTGGTATCTGTTCATGGTGGCGATCTGTGTCCTTAATTTTCATGGAATGTTTGTCATTATACTCCGTCAAAAGTCCGGTAAATTGTTTAAGGAAATTAGCGGACGTGCAATTCATATACATACCAGTAGGTTTTTTGTGAAAATAAATGTTATAGCAATTTTTTTACATTTTCACGATAAAGATGTATCCCTTTTGAGTCTTCACATGTGTTTTATTGGGTTTCTTGACCTCGAAAACATAGGTATAGACATCAAGTATTAGGCAATCGGGTCAACTTAAGCCGTTTTATGGACAAAAAAGTGTTTTAGGGCCTTTTGAATTTTAATTTTTGGCGGGAACATTGGCAGACGTCCTGTTTCCCTAATTTTTGAATCAATGCCCAAAAACACCTAGGGCAAAGTTCATGTTTCTTTCCGGAAGTGCACACCAAATTTCTATCGCCCCTCTATGAGGGTTATAACATTAAAAACAGGTGATATAGGAGACACGGCTGGGAATGGTACTTTATTTTTAACTATTTCGCCTCTATGGGGTTCTCGGAGGAATCATATTCCCCCGAGAGCCAATGAGGGGAAACTAGTCAGAAATAAGTACTCGCTTCCCACCCGTTCTTCTTCATCACCTGTTTTACATCTGTCTATATGTCTAGTTTAATAACATGTTAGTATCATACATTTTTGATACACTAATAAATTTAATGAATGGGATGATTATAATAATGGAAAAAAAACCTGATTTATATGATAAAAAAAAAGGGGTGGGAATGAACTTTTTTTTTAAATGGGCCCCCTTTGGGTTTTAAAAATTTTCACCAAAGGGGGTTTTGGGGGAAAACGGGGGTCCGCCCAGGGCTTTTATATTTTTTCCCTTTCCCTTTTTCGTTTTTAAAAATTTTTTAAAATTTCTCAAATATTTTGATAAAAATAACTTTTTAAAATTTTAATTAATGATAATATAAAAAGTAAATAGAAAAAAATGATATATAGATAAAAATATTGTTTAATAAAAAAATAATGAAAAAAAATTTAAAAATTTTTTTAAAAAATTTTTTTCCCCCCCCTTTTCTTGGGTTTTTTTTTTTTTTTTTTTTTTAAAAAATTTTTTTTTTTTTTTTTTTGGGGGAGGGGGGGTTTTTTAAAATGTTTCCTTCCCTTTGGGGGCCCCCACCAAATTGTTTCTACAATTTACTTTTAATAGGGGAAAAAGGCAAACGATAACAAAAAAAATAAGTAAAACCTCGATAAACGGACTAAAGCGGGGGAGGGGGGCCCGTTATAGCCGATTGTTTTTGCGAGAGTATTTTCCCCGGGGGGAAAAATATATGAAAAAACGGAAAAATTTTGAAAATGAAAATTTTTAAAAAAGGGGGGGGGGTTTTATGGTTTGGGGGAAAATAATTGACTTTTTTTTGGGGCCCCCCTTTTCACAAAAAAAAGGGTTCCCCAAAAATTTTTGGTGGGCTCAAGCTCTTGGGGTTTAAAAAAATTTTAAAAAAATTTTGGTCCCCAAAAATTTTTTTTTTAAATAGCTAAATTATTTAAAAAAAAAATTTTGGGAAAATTTTATCCGTGCCCTTTTTTTGGGGGTTTAATGGTTGTTTTTATTTAGGTGTTTGGGTTTGTTGGGTGGGGAAAGCCCCAAAAATTTTAAAAATTTTTTTTTGGGGGAAAAAATTTTTAAAAAATTTTTTTTAATTTTTTATTTTTTTTTTTTTGTTTTTTTTTTTTTTTTCCCCCTTTTTTTGAAAATTTTTTTTTTGGGGTTAATTCCCTTTTTTTCCAAAAAAAAAAAAAAAAACCCGAATTTATTTTTTTTTCTTACATGGGTCCGTTATTTCGGGTTTCGTACAGTAAAATCCTAAATTTAAAAAATTTTTTTTCCATTGGGTAAATTTAAAAAATAAAATTTCTTTGCGGCACGATGGGACGCAAAAATTTCAACAAGGAAAAGGTTTGGGCCGAATGCTACGAGTGGGGCTCAGGGCACCCCACTGGACACTCGCTTTCGCACGCTCTTTTCCACCTGATGCCGTGGGGAGCCACGCTTCTGGGGCCAAACCCTGATACGCCCTTGGATGTTTTCAAAGGCCCCTCACCTACATCGGAAAGCTCAGGGGGCAAAGATTTACTGTATTTTATCTACCTAAATTTATTTCCTAAAAAACTTCTTCTGGTTCATATCACCTTTTTTTTTTAAATGGTTTTTTCATCATAATGAGTCAAAATTAGATTAAAACCCCTTGATGATATTATGTTTGGGGCTTCTAGAATATGATGTTTCATTTTTTAAAAAAAAAAAATCCTTTCATAAAATCAAAATTTCCGGTGTTAGAAATTCAATTAAAAAAAAATCGTTTATATTTTTAAAAGGGGAAACTACATTTACAAATTTTTTTTTGGGGGGGGGGGGGGGGTCAAAATTAAATATTTTTTCTGCTATTTAAAACTCCCCCTTTTAAGATTCCCCCTCCACAACCAGCCCCGTTACCACTGGTTTCAGGCACTTTTCTATTACTTATGGGTCTTAGACTCTTGTGGTGTGTCGCCCTCCTATAAAGTTGTACCCAAATTGCGCCACTACCTGCACCTCCCACCCTTCCGATCTTGGATGCTTAGGCCCCTTGACTTAACGCCTCTGTGAGTGTGCTTCTGTTAGTTGCACGGGGCCCGGGCCCTAGGGCGATGCGAGCGATGCCCTGCATTGGGGGCCCCCGTGCCTCTAGTGGCCCCGCCAAAAAAACAAAAAACTTTTAGGCCCTTTAGGGGGACCCCCCCCATGAGCGGGGCCCCTGATAGAGCAAAATGTGGCGCAAAGCGTCGCACTTGACATGTCTGCAAAAAGGGCGGGGTACTGATTGGCATTATTTGCATGCACCATTCTGCGCGGCGTGCGTCGCTCTTTTAGGAAGCTCTCCCCGAGGTCAGATTGTATTAGTTTATCACATTCTTCCTCATGTTTGGGCCCCTCTTCCATTTGCGACATTTCAGGAACCAGTTCAGGAACCCAAGAATCAGGCGTTCCTTTTGCGCCGAAACCGGGGGCCGGGGGCGACGCGCGTATGACTCTGCAAAACCCTTGAATTTTTCTTAACCCACTTTGGGGACTCGTAGCTGGTAGGTTTTCATTCTACAACAAGGGCCGCCTTGGCCCTTTTTCTCTTATCGTAAAGGGTTTTCCGCATGCACGAGTGGGAGAGGATTCAGACAGGGCCAAAAGTGGCACTGGTGGGAAATGGCCCCGGGGGTCTTAAACTTGATATGATCCCTTCAATACGCTGAGTTCCCATTTTAATTTCTTTCTCTCTCTCCCCCCCCCCCGGGCCGCTGGTTTTTTTGTAAAAAAAAAAACGGGGTTTTTGCGTTCCATTTTGACACGCGAACCCCGGGAACCGGAACTGACCAACCCTGAAACTGAAAACTTTGGTTTCCCGGACTTGGGCCTTTGGAGAGGCCTTTTATTTTTTAACACATTTTTTTAAAGTGTGTGGTTTTTCTTTGGTTTGACTGATTTTTTTGGTAGTGGTTTTTTATGAGAGCTAAACTGTGAAATTTGTGCTGCGCATTTTCCTGTTAAAGGGGTGCTAAAAGCTTGAGTCCCTTTAGCCAGTGATTTTGCTGTTGGCCTAGGTTTCTAATTTTCGGGGGAAAACTGTCGTGCTTATGAAAATATTTTGTCAAAAATAGACTAATTTAAATTTTTAAAATTTGGGGCCCCCTTTTTCAAAAAGAGCCCAAAGAAAGGGTGCATTGGCAGAATCTTCATGGTGCATAAAAAGAAGTAAGGCAGCAAAGAAAAGGAAGTCAAAAATCTCAGTGGGGCATGGAAAATTTATCATTAAAAAGAATGACAGTGAGACCGAAATCAGATTGTGAGTCAGTCATTTATGGATCCCAAAATCTTCCAACTTCCTGCCTCTTTCATGCAAAATGCTGAACAGCACATCATCATCTAGCTTGCCTTTTAAACCCTACATCAGAAAACCCAAAAGGAAAGGCACCACCTAGTTGTTGCTTTTTGAAAATTAGAGGGTCTTGCCCCCGTGGCCCCCCCCCAAAAAAAATCCCCTTTAAGAAGCCCCAAAGCAAGGGAAAATTTTTTTATGGTTTTTCCAAAGGGGTTCCACTAAAAAAGTTTTTTAAGATTTTTTGGAAAACGCCCATGGGAAAATTCCGCCCAAAAAGCCAGGGATTTGGGGGGGGGTTTTTGGGGGCAAAAAAAGGGAAATTGTTCCAAC
>JACEEZ010013810.1:0-2500 GCA_016584305.1 Chionoecetes opilio
TTTACCTCCTTTTGTCCTCTCTTTTTTTTTTTTTTTTGTACATGGCGGATATGAAATCTCTCTCTTCACTCTTTCTCTCTCTTCTCTCTCTCTCTCTTTTTCTCTCTCTCTCTCTCCTCTCTCTCTCTCTCTCTCTTTTCCCTCTCTGTAAAGCGATATTACTTTCCCCTCTTCTCCCCTTCCTCTCTTTCTTCTCTTTTCTCCCCTTCTCCTTCTCTCTCTCTCTTCTTCTCTCTCTTCTCTCTCTCTCCTTTTTTCTTGTACAAGGCGGTAGTCTCTCCCTTTCTTCCTCTCTCCCTCTCTATCTTCTCTCTCTCCCCCTTCCTCTCTTCTCTCTTCTCTCTCTCTCTCTCTCCTTCTTTTCTCTGTACAGGGGATATTCTCTCTCTCATTCTTCTTTCTTCCCCTCTACTCTCTCCTCTCTCTCTCTCTCTCTCTCTCTCTCTCTCTCTCTTCCTTTTCTTCTCTCTTCTTCTCTCTTCTTTCTCTGTCTCTCTGACAAGGCGGATATGTACTCTCTCTCTCTCTCTATTCTCTCTTTCTCTCTCTCTCACTTGTCTCTCGTCTCTCTGTACAAGGGCGGATATGTACTCTCTCTCTCTCTCTCTCTCTCTCTCTCTCTCTCTCTCTACTCTCTCTCTCTCTCTCCTCTTCTCTCTCTTCCCCTCTCTTTTCTCTCTCTCTCTCTCTCTCTCTCTTAGTCTCTCTGTACAATGCGGATACGTTACCCAATGTTTTGAAACTATATTATAATCATTATTTTCTCAAAGTAATTCTGTTGACACTAGCTTAGACGAGATGTTAATTATTCTAAGAGCAGTACGAACTTCCTCTATTTCTTTCAGTTAAGAATGATTATTTTAATGACACACAACAACACACACACACACATACAAACACACACAACACACAAAACACACACACACACACACACACACAAAACACCCCACACACACACACACACACACACACACAATACACACAACACAACACACACACACACATAACACACACACACACACACACCCACACACACACCACACACAACACACACACACACACACACAAAACACAAACACACACACACACACACACACACACACACACACACACACACACACACACACACAACACACACACAGCAGACAAGACAGACAGACACACACACACACACACACACACACACACAAAACACACAACACACACACACACACACACCACACACACACACACACACACACACACACACACACACACACCCACACACACACACATACACACACACATACCCATTAGCAATTCCTCCTTTTTAAACAGATGACCTTGCAGCTAATTCGTAAAAGAAAATAATAATATCTTTTGAGCTTGCGGTATATACTCAATAGGGAACTTAAAAAGAAGCTTAGATAATTTCATGGATGGGAATGAAGGGTGGATGTAGGTAGTATTAAGTAACAGGAACTACCACGTGTAGGTCTCGCGGCCTCTTGTAGCTTCCTTATTTTCTTGTTCTGATGTTCTTATATATAGTTAGTCGATACAAACTGGATATATCATAGGTTAACCAGTCACTGCGAGCAACGATACGGGTCCCCTAGGAGAGTGTCGTGTAGCCCCCCTGTGTGGCGTGAGGGAGTGATGACACGCTCAAATATTCGTGTACACCACCGTTTGGCAGGGGTATGGAACGTGTTTTGTGTCCCTCCTGTACTGTGATGAAGATTGACGAGGCAGCCATGTAGGAGGAAGAGGAGGAGGAGGAGGAGGAGGAGGAGGAGGAGGAGGAGGAGGAGGGGAGGAGGAAGCACGATAAGGAAGGAGGAAAAGTATAGTGAAGGAGCGAGGATCCCCAGAAATTATGACTATGAGGAGGAACAGGAATAGGAGGAGGAGGATGTGGGGAAGGAGGATGTGGGGAAGGAGGAGGAGGAGGAGGAGGAGGAGGAGAGGAGGAGGAGGAGGAGGAGGAGGAGGAGGAGGACGAAGGACACTAAGATAAGATACTTTGATCCTATCTTGACACTTTGCAAGTACCAACTACAAGGTTATTGACTATACAAAGCGCCACCACGCCAGGACCAACTTGGTGGCCTCGAACCGCTGACCGAATGCAGGGAATCTACACACGAGACGAGCGTTCTACCAGCCAGGCCATCCTGACGGGTATATTCGTCACAATAGGACGAAGGAGCAAAAGTATAGTGAAGAAGCAAGGATCCCCAGAAATTATGACTTGTCTTTCCCATCTCATGTTGTTATTGGTCCTTAAGCACACATGAATTTAAATATCCAGGGATGTGTTTACCTAAGAATGAATGAAAGTTAAATTTAAAGGGACAGGTTTTTGTGTGTGTGTGTTTTTTCCCTTACATTTTCTTTGTCTTGTTAGCTTGCATTTTGGTACGATATATGATCATACACACACACACACACACACACACACACACACAACACACACACACACACACACACACACACACACACACACACCACACACACA
>JACEEZ010013810.1:7500-12500 GCA_016584305.1 Chionoecetes opilio
ACGAAACTAAAGAGAAGAAATCAAAATGGAGGAGGAATAATATATATTACGAGAGACAAAAAAGATAAAAAAATGATGTTCAGTATGATGACAAAATAAAAGAAGGTAGAAAGGAGCTCTTATGAAATACCAGGTTGTAAATTGCTAGAAAGAGAGAGAGAGAGAGGAGATGAGAGAGAGAAGAGAGGGAGAGAGAGAGAGAGAGAGAGAGAGGATGAGAGAGAGAGAGAGAGAGAGAGAGAGAGAGAGAGTGAAAGAGAAGAGAGAGAGAGAGAGAGTTAAAAGAGAAGGAGAAGACGAGGAATTAAAAGAAAGAGAAATAAGAGGAAAAACAGAAATAAATAAGAGAGAAATAAGAAAGAGAGAGAGAGAGAGAGAGAGAGAGAGAGAGAGAGAGAGAGAGAGAGGAGTAAGGAGAGAGAGAGAGGAGAGAGAGAGAGAGAGAGAGGAGGAGGAGAGAGAGAGAGAGAGAGAGAACAGAGAGAAGAGAAAGGAGAGAATGAGAGAGAGAGAGGAGAGTAGAGAGAGACAGAAAGAAAGAGAAGAGAAAGATGAAGAGAGAGAGAGAGAGGAGAGAGAAGAGAGAGAAGAGAGAGAAGAGAGGAGAGAGAGAGAAGAGAGAGAGAGAGAGAGAGAGAGAGAGAGAGAGAGTAAGAAGAGAGAGAGAGAAGAGAGAAAAAAAGAAAATGAAGCAGAAATAAGAGAGAAAGAGGAGAGATAAGGCGAAAGTAAGATATGAAATAGAAAACCCAGAAAAAGAAGAAAAGAAAATGGAGAGAGAGACGAGGATAGAGAGAGAGAGAGAGAGCTAGAGGAGAGAGAAGAGTAGGAGATGAGAGAGAGAGAGATGAGACGAGATGAGAAAGAGGAGAGAGAGGAATGAGGAAGAGACGAGAAGAGAGAGAGATAAGGGGAAGGAGAAGGAAGAGGGGAGGAGGGGAGGAGGAGGAGGGGCGTAAATGGTCAGGGAAAAAGGATCCTGGCCCGTGTACCAGGGCTGTTGAGATTGCGTCATTGAAATTCTGGTCGTGGCTGCAATCAAGGGAAGGTTAGCGGAAAACTGCTGACACATATTGGCTCGGCGCTAAATTGCTACGATTGCTATCATTTCCCGCTCGCCTGCCCGTGCCCGATCAGGTCATTCTGGGTCAGGAAAGGGCATGCTGACCTCTGCCTTCTTGACCCCCTTCTATCTTCTTAATTTTTCTTCCTTCTTGCTCTCTTTCATTTGCCCTCATCTTTCTCTCTCTCAATTCCCTTCCTTCCTTTACTCTTCTCTCTCTCTCTCTCTCTCTCTCTCTCTCTCTCTCTCTCTCTCTCTCTCTCTCTCTCTCTCTCTCTCTCTCTCTCTCTCTCTCTCTCTCTCTCTCTCTCTCTCTCTCTCTCTCTCTCTCTCTCTCTCCTTTTCTCTTCTTTTCTCTCTCTCAATTCCCTTCCTTCCTTTACTCTTCTATCTTTCTCTCTCTCAATTCTCTTCCTTCCTTTACTCTTCTATTTTTCTCTCTCTCAATTCTCTTCCTTCCTTTACTCTTCTATCTTTCTCTCTCTCAATTCTCTTCCTTCCTTTACTCTTCTATCTTTCTCTCTCTCAATTCTCTTCCTTCCTTTACTCTTCTCTCTTTCTCTCTCTCAATTCTCTTCCTTCCTTTACTCTTCTCTCTTTCTCTCTCTCTCTCTCAATTCTCTTCCTTCCTTTACTCTTCTCTCTTTCTCTCTCTCTCTCTCAATTCTCTTCCTTCCTTTACTCTTCTATCTTTCTCTCTCTCTCTCTCAATTCTCTTCCTTCCTTTACTCTTCTCTCTTTTCTCTCTCTCTCTCTCAATTCTCTTCCTTCCTTTACTCTTCTTCTTTCTCTCTCTCATTCTCTTCTTCCTTTACTCTTCTATCTTTCTCTTCTCTCTCTCTTTACTCTTCTATCTTTCTCTCTCTCTCTCTCCAATTCTCTTCCTTCCTTTACTCTTCTATCTTTCTCTCTCTCAATTCTCTTCCTTCCTTTACTCTTCTATCTTTCTCTCTCTCTCTCTCAATTCTCTTCCTTCCTTTACTCTTCTATCTTTCTCTCTCTCAATTCTCTTCCTTCCTTTACTCTTCTATCTTTCTCTCTCTCAATTCTCTTCCTTCCTTTACTCTTCTATCTTTCTCTCTCTCAATTCTCTTCCTTCCTTTACTCTTCTATCTTTCTCTCTCTCTCTCAATTCTCTTCCTTCCTTTACTCTTTTTACTTTCTCTCTCAATTCCCTTCCTTCCTTTACTCTTCTATCTTTCTCTCTCTCAATTCCCTTCCTTCCTTTACTCTTTTTACTTTCTCTCTCTCAATTATCTTCCTTCCTTTACTCTTCTCTCTTTCTCTCTCTCAATTCTCTTCCTTCCTTTACTCTTCTATCTTTCTCTCTCTCAATTCCCTTCCTTCCTTTACTCTTTTTACTTTCTCTCTCTCTCTCTCAATTCCCTTCCTTCCTTTACTTTGTTTACTCCTTCATAATGCTATCTTTCATTTATCATAAGAAAGCTAGTTGCAAGATGTCTTTTTCAGCATTGTTTTGGATGTAAGTAATAATAATGAGGTAGGTGGGACTGAAGAATGGTTTAGCATAGAGTAAAAGGTGAATATAGAAGAAAGAAGTAAATAAAGGAGTAGGAGGAAGACAGGAAAGATGGGAACGAGGAGGAAGAAAAGAAGGTACTGGAGGAGGAGGAGGAGGAGGAGGAGGAGGAGGAGGAATACATAGGAATACATAGGAATACATAAGAATACATGGGAAAAACAGCACCAGGAAACATATTAGTATATAACGAGGGTATCTGCTGACTACATACAACTAACTATCAAACTACATGTAAGAGGAGGAGGATACCAAAGAGGATGAGGAAGAGAAGAAGAAGAAGAAGAAGAAGAAGAAGAAGAAGAAGAAGAAGAAGAAGAAGAAGAAGAAGAAGAAGAAGAAGAAGAAGAAGAAGAAGAAGAAGAAGAAGAAGAAGAAGAAGAAGAAGGGTCAACGGAATAAGGAATAAAGAAGAACCTGATGAAAATGAGAGAAGGAAGGGAGGACAAACAAAAGCGAGGAGGCAAAGGGGCGGTAAGCAGGAAAAAGAATGAGGAAAATAAGAAGATCTATCTATACATGTTGTTACGTTTGAGCGACTTGCTTTTCCCGCGCAGTGCACCGACGAGAGATACGAAAGACGGAGGGAAGAGGGAAGGAATGAGAGATGAGAGAGGCGACCAGAAGATGGGATGAGAAGAGAAAGAAAGAGGAGGAGGAGGAGGAGGAGGAGGAGGAGGAAAAGGAGGAGTGAGGAGAAGGAGGATTACATAGGAGTAACAGACACCAGGAGACCTATTGGTCCATAGCGAGGGTATCTGCTGAACTACATACTACTAACTATCAACTACTTGTAAGAAAACAGTTGGAAAATGATACCATGTCCCTAAAGAGGATAGGAACATGGAAGTTTCATAGTGCAGAATGATAGGATATGAAAAATACTAACTACAACTATCACTACCACTACAACTAATCGATACGGGGGACTAGATACGAATTCGCACTATCAATACCCATTTACTTTACAGTGCGCGTCAAGTCTGTTTTTGAATGTAGTTATTGTGTTGGCTCCGACAACATTTGCTGGTAACTTGTTCCATCGATCAACGACTCTAACATTGAAATAATTTTTACGGAGATCGGTGATGCAACGTTGACCGTTTAGTTTAAAACCATTATTTCTTGTTGTCACTTGAGTTGAAAGCTCGAATAGGTTCTCTTGATTAATGACATCAAAACTTTTTAGGATCTTAAAGGTTTCTATCAAGTCCCCACGGATTCTACGATCCTTTAAGGTAAACATATTAAGTTTCCGCAGTCTCTCTTCATAAGATGAATTTCGCAGAGATAGAATTTGTTTGGTTGTTCTTCTTTGCACTGATTCCAATTTGGCTTGATCTTTTACGAAACAGGGCGACCAAAATTGAACGGCATATTCCAAGTGCGGCCTAACCAAGGACGTGTATAATTGTGTCATTACTTTCGGAGTTTTATGTTCAAAGTTACGTTTAATAAAGCCCAACATCATATTTGCCTTTTTACTGGCAGCTAGGCAATGCGAACTGGTTTTCAGATCATTACTGATGATGACACCTAAATCCTTTTCCTGCTGTACTTCAGTTAACGATTTATTTTGCATTTGATAGTTATATTTGAGGTTATCGTTGCCTATATGCATTACTTTACATTTATCGGAATTGAATTTTAATAGCCATTTATCACTCCATGAAGTGAGGAGGAGGAGGAGGAGGAGGAGGAGGAGGAGGAGGAGGAGGAGGAGGAGGAGGAGGAGGAGTGAGGAGGAGTGATGAGAAGGAGAAGTGATGAGAAGGAGGAGTGATGAGAAGGAGGAGGAGCGAGGAGAAGGAGTAACTAGAAGGAGGAGGAGGAGGAGAAGGAGGAGTGAGAAGGAGGAGGAAGAGGCTATATATTCAAACACAAGTCATAAAGAACGGAAGAATAAGAAAACGAATCAGAAACGAAAAATGGAGGGAAGCGAAAGGGAAGAGACAGGAAGAAAAGAAAAAGAAGAAGGAAGAGAAGAGGAAGGAAGAAAGACAGTGAAACAGACCAGAAAATATGATGAGAGGAGAAAGAGAGAGGAGGAGGAAGAAGGGAAGAAGGGTAGGAGGAAGGAAGAGAAGAAGAGGTCCATATATTCAAAACCAGACTATAAATATAATTGAAGGAGCAGATGGCAATAAGATATAAAGATAATTGGAGTGGCGAGGAGGAAGGAGGAGGAAGGAGGAGGAAGGGTCTTTAGAGCGGAAAACTAACAAGAGGAAGGAAGACCACCATGATAACTTTGATATACAAAAAACACAAGAGAAAATAATATATATAATCTTCCATAAATGTAACAGTGAATTATATAGATTACCTTTATTCGACCTTAATTATTGTTGGGGGGGGGGGTAGAGAGAGAGAGAGAGAGAGAGAGAGAGAGAGAGA
>JACEEZ010013810.1:17500-32500 GCA_016584305.1 Chionoecetes opilio
GTTTATAGTGATTTGGCAAGGCATATGGAGGAGGTATATAGTAATTATTTCGGTAACGACTCAGATCCACAAACAAGCGTGTGTGTTGTTGGCGGCCTTGGCTTAGGCTTGGACCTTTTTTTCACTTTGTCGGTTTCTTGATATATTAAATCTTGTTTGTTATTCTATGTCAAGGTATTCTATGTCAAGGTATTCTATGTCAAGGTATTCTATGTCAAGTATTCTTGTCAGTTTGCTTTCAAGTTTATGTAAGATTTGAAGAGTTTTGATGTAGTACTATGTCAAGGACTGTCAGTTTTATGTGCAAGTATTCTAGTCAAAAGTATCTAATCAAGGTATCTATGAGATTCTATAAGGTACTTCTATGTCAAGGTATCTATTCAGGTATTCTATGTCAAGGTATCTATTCAAGGTATTCTATGTCAAAGGTATTCTATGTAAGGTATCTGTCAAGGTACTATGCAAGGTTTCGTCAAGGTTTCTACTGAGCATTCTATCTCAGGTATTCTATGTCACGGTATCTAGTCAAGTATTCTAGTCAAGGTATCTATGTCAAGGTATCTATGTCAAGATCTATGTCAAGGATCTGTCAATTCTTGGGTTTATGTCAGTATTCTATGTCAAGGTATTCTTGTCAAGGTTATGTCAAGTATTCGATGTGCAAGAGATGTCTACGTCAGGTATTCATGTCAATGTATTCTGTAAGGTATCTATGTCAGTATTATGCAAAGTATTCTATGTCAAGGGATCTTGTTAAGGTCTATGTCAAGGTATTCTAGTAAAGTATTGTAAGTGTTCTGAAAAGGTATTCTATGTACACGGTATCTATGTACAAGGTGTTTCTATGTAAAGGTCTCTTCGTGGCGGGGGATTCTATGTAAGGTATTACTGTAGGTTTCTAGTAACGGTATCTGTAAAGGATCTTGCAACAGGATTCTATGTAAAGGTGTGCATGTAAAGGATCTGATTCAAGAATTCCTTGTAAAAGGTATATGTAAGATAGGGTTGTTCTATGTCACAATTCTATGTAAAGGTATCTGCTCAAAGGTTTCTATGTAAGTATTCATTTAGGTATTCTAGTAAGTATCTATGTCAAGGTATTCTATGTCAGTTATTTCTATGTCAGGTATTCAGTAAGGTATCTATGTCAGGTATTCAGTCAAGTATTCTATGTCAAGGTATCTAGTAAGGTTATCTATGTAAAGGTATTCTATGTCAGGTATTTAGTAAGTATCTATGTCAAGTATTCTATGTAAGGTTCTATGTAATGGTATCTTATTCAAGGTATTCTATGTAGGTTAATTATGATTAGCTATGTATGCTTTTTGTGTCTCATTTATTAAGAGGATGTACAAATATGCTATGCAATAATTTAGATCATAAAATTTTAGCTTAAGGCCTGTCAGCGAACATTTTTCCGATTTTGTATTTCTACCAAAGTGCCCTAGTGTGCTAAAAAAAATGCGTCTACGGTATGTTTCGGCTACGAGCATCTTCTACTGGCATCTTCGGAACCCAACCAAAACTCAACATATGGATCGTGCAAGAAGCTTCAATCGTATTCAATTCAATCGTATTCTTCAATTCAAAACTTATGAATCGTGCAAGAAGATGCTCGTCGCCGAAACGCAATGTGACGAACGCGCATTTTTTTGCCACCACTACTGGCATCTTTTGGTAGCAAAATACCAAAAGATGCCGGAAAAGGTGTTCGTATGACACGGCCGTTAGGGTACAAGGTTGTGTTTCTTGTGTCCCCCTTCGTGGCGGGGGATCGAACGGTGTTCCCCGGGGTGTCGTAACGCTGGGGACAACTCGCCAACACGAACACGAAGGGTGGATAAAAACTGAACAAAACCTGAAAAAAAATGAAGATAGGCCGTTGTTCAGTGTCAACAACTGAACAGCGGCTCCAGGCTATAACGCCACTTTGGTACTAACACACTTACATTTATTGACGTATATTTCCTTTCTCCCAGTAGGTTAAGCTTTGCAGGTGAAAACTTTTAATGCTTCGTGTTATTGACGTTACAAAAAGGTTGAATTTATGGTTAGAAATAAATTAATGTAGTTATAATTGACTCGTTACGTTATCCCTCAGTCAATTAGTGAATGAATGAGTGTAGTGTTTTATTCATCATCGTATTAACAAATTTTACACAGTCATCAATGATCATATTTTAGATTATAAATTTTTAGCTGTTATATTCCAGCCTCATTTATATCCATATTTAACCTAATTTTATCAGCTCATTTGTATTTCAGTCCTTCAATGCGTGGCTTGTTTTGCAATCACTCTAATGCCCTAACGCCGCTATGAAAACAGGCAAGCCACGTCACATTTTTCAGTGTGCTCCACTCATTGTCATTACTGCATAGAATAGCTCCTGACAGTAACAATGACATTACTCTATTTTTATGGGAAGTAAACTGCCGGACAATATGCGTTCACGTTTTTTTTAATTATCTGGTCGGCATTTTTATGTGTGTGTGTGTGTGTGTGTGTGTGTGTGTGTGTGTGTGTGTGTGTGTGTGTGTGTGTGTGTGTGTGTGTGTGTGTGTGTGTGTGTGTGCTTCGTCTCTCTCTCTCTCTCTCTCTCTCTCTCTCTCTCTCTCTCTCTCTCTCTCTCTCTCTCTCTCTCTCTCTCTCTCTCTCTCTCTCTCTCTCTCTCGCTCTATCTCTTTACATCACTTTTTTGCAACAGAACCGAGTGTGGCGATGAGTAACTATTACATTTAACCTCTCACGCTAGTATTAATTCATTCTATTATATCTTTATTCTAAATTTCATCCTTGTCTCTGTTAGTTTTCATTTATTCTATTTTGTGCAACTCTCTTCCACGCACTGTCCGTTATTCCTGTTATGATATCATGGGAACGGCATAAAACTTGTGAAACATTATAGCAACAGAAAAACATATCTCCCTAATCACTCACTCAGCCAGTCACTCAGCCAGCCACTCAGCCAGCCACTCAGCCAGCCACTCAGCCAGCCACTCAGCCAGCCACTCAGTCAGTCACTCAGCCAGCCACTCAACCAGCCACTCAGCCAGCCACTCAGTCAGTCACTCAGCCAGCCACTCAGCCAGCCACACTCAGCCAGCCACTCAGCCAGCCACTCAGCCAGCCACTCAGCCAGCCACTCAGCCAGCCACTCAGCCAGTCACTCAGCCAGCCACTCAGCCAGTCACTCAGCCAGCCACTCAACCAGCCACTCAGCCAGCCACTCACCCAGCCACTCAGCCAGCCACTCATCCAGCCACTCACCCAGCTACTCAGCCAGCCACTCAGCCAGCCACTCAGCCAGCCACTCAGCCAGCCACTCAGCCAGTCACTCAGCCAGCCACTCAGCCAGTCACTCAGCCAGCCACTCAGTCAGCCACTCAGCCAGCCACTCAGCCAGCCACTCAGCCAGCCACTCACTCAGCCACTCAGCCAGCCACTCAGCCAGCCACTCAGCCAGCCACTCAGCCAGCCACTCAGCCAGCCACTCAGCCAGCCACTCACCCAGTCACTCAGCCAGCCACTCACCCAGTCACTCAGCCAGTCACTCACCCAGTCACTCAGCCAGCCACTCAGCCAGTCACTTAGCCAGCCACTCAGCCAGCCACTCACCCAGCCACTCACCCAGCCACTCAGCCAGCCACTCAAGTCAGCCACTCAGTCAACACCCACAAACGCGTAGGACACATATACCGAACACTAAAGCAAGGAAGGAATTATAAAGGGCAAAAAAAGAAGAAAAGAAAAGGGGAAAGGAAGGGAAAAGAAGGGCAAGGAAGGGAAAATGAGGGAAAGGAAGGGAAAAGAAGGGCAAAGGAAGGGAAAAGAGGGAAAGGAAGGGCAAAAGATGGGAAAAGAAGGGCAGAGAAGGGAAAATAATGGAAAGGAAGGGAAAAGAAGGGCAAGGAAGGGACAAAAAGGAAAAGGAAGGGCAAAGGGGAAAGGAAGAAAAAACAAGGTAAAGGAAGGGCAAAGAAGGGCAGAGGAAGGTAAAAGAAGGGCAAGGGAGGGAAAAGAAGGGCATGTAAGGGAAAAGAAGGGCAAGGAAGGGAAAAGAAAAGCAAGAAAAGACGAAAAGATAAGGACAAAGAAGGGCAAAGGAAGGAAAAAGAAGGGCAAGGAAGGGAAAAGAAAAGCAAGAAAAGACGAAAAGAAAAGGACAAAGAAGGGCAAGGAAGGGAAAAGAAGGGCAAGAAAGGCAAAGGAAGGGAAAAGAAGGGAAAGGAAGGGAAAAGAAGGGCAAGGAAGGGGAAACAATATATCTGTATTTCCATCTGTATATTCTTTCAGTATGATCTATAGGAATACATTCATGTGACAAATGCATCACAGTTTGTATCATGTATTGTGTTCCTTAATGCACGGGGAGTCGCGGTAGACGATGCAAGGTGACCCGTTTCGTTGCCAGACCCTCGATCATGTTAGAGTGTATCGTGCCTTTTGTCATGTTATCTGGGAAAATTCTGCAGACGCCCTTTGAAGTGACCGTATATCACAAAGACAAATGGTCCCGGAATCTTTCTTTCTTTTGCATAATCCTTTGTATGCACCAATACTGTTTGAAGACCAGACGGAACACTTCATCCTAACATTAAACATTAACCATTAAACATTATCCATTAACCATTAAACATTATCCATTAACCATTAAACATTAACCCCTTCAAGCCCAGATCTTTCCTTTGCTATAAAAAAAATCGTATTGGTAGCCATAAAATTACGAAAACTAACTTAATATACCAAATTCGCTCGTGGATAAGGATACTAAACAGGTCCTATCTATAAAATATTGCTTATGTTTACTAAAGATCGTCTAATGGTAGCCAAATTACAATGGAAATTACGTTCTGGGTCTCAAGGGGTTAACCGCAAATACAGTATCATTGAGTGCTCCATTAATAAGAACATAATAAAATAAGGAAGCTACAAGAGGCCGCGAGACCTACACGAGGTAGTTCCTGTTACTTAACACTACCTACATCCACCTTTCATCCCCATCCTTGAAATTATCCAGCCTCCTTTTAAAGCTCCCTAATGACTCCGCACTGACCACCTGACGACTGAGTCCATTCCAATCATTTACCACCCTATTTGTGAACCAGTTTTTCCCTATTTCCTTTTTAAATCTACGCTTTTCCAGCTTGAATCCGTTACTTCTTGTTTAATACCGTTTTATATACTAAGCTTCACCATGTTTCCTTCTGGTTATTATCTACTATCTACCTACTATTACTACTACTATACTACTATTATTATCTATCTACTATTTCTACTATTATACTACTATTATTATCTATCTACTATTTCTACTATTATACTACGACTATTATTATCTACGTATATACTATTTCTACTATTATACTACTATTATTATCTATCTACTATTTCTACTATTATACTACTATTATCATCTATCTACTATTTCTACTATTATACTACGTACTATTATTATCTATCTATCTATTTCTACTATTATTATCTACATGTATCTATCTATTTCTACTATTATACTACTATTATCATCTATCTACTATTTCTACTATTATACTACGTACTATTATTATCTATCTATCTATTTCTACTATTATTATCTACATGTATCTATCTATTTCTACAATTATACTACTATTATTATCTATCTATCTATTTCTACTATTACTATCTACATGTATCTATCTATTTCTACTATTATACTACTATTATTATCTATCTATCCATTTCTACTATTATTATCTACATGTATCTATCTATTTCTACTATTATACTACTATTATTATCTATCTATCTATTTCTACTATTATTATCTACATGTATCTATCTATTTCTACTATTATACTACTATTATTATCTATCTATCTATTTCTACTATTATTATCTACATGTATCTATCTATTTCTACTATTATACTACTATTATTATCTATCTATCTATTTCTACTATTATTATCTACATGTATCTATCTATTTCTACTATTATACTACTATTATTATCTATCTTTCTATTTCTACTATTATTATCTACATGTATCTATCTATTTCTACTATTATACTACTATTATTATCTATCTTTCTATTATTTCTACTGGTTTCTTATTCTCGTCCCCTCCGCTCTGAAGTCCGTTTTTTCACCCCACCGCCTCTCTGTGTACTCTCAAAGAAGCGGTGAGGTTTTATCCTGACCTCCTCTGCCGCGCCCCTCTCACTGCTCCTCTGTGCATCGCTTTGAATGTTAATGCGTTCATCACGGACTCGTTTGTGCCCGTCATCTGCCTGAGTACTCTTATGGCCCCTTGATGTGCTCTTCAACATCTTTTTTTTTCTCTTGTCATCACAGAAATTACATTAAGCTACTTTTATTTCATCTATTTATTTTTCTGGAGTCATAAGAACAGAAGAACATAAGGATCTATTTATTTTTGAGTCATAAGAACATAAGAAAATAAGGATCTATTTATTTTTCTGGAGTCATAAGAACATAAGAACATAAGAAAATAAGGATCTATTTATTTTTCTGGAGTCATAAGAACATAAGAACATAGGAAAATTAGGATCTATTTATTTTTCTGAAGTCATAAGAACATAAGAACATAAGGATCTATTTATTTTTCTGAAGTCATAAGAACATAAGAACATAAGGATCTATTTATTTTTCTGAAGTCATAAGAACATAGGAACATAGGAAAATTAGGATCTATTTATTTTTCTGAAGTCATAAGAACATAAGAACATAAGAAAATAAGGATCTATTTATTTTTCTCGAGTCATAAGAACATAAGAACATAAGTAAATAAGGATCTATTTATATTCTTGAAGTCATAAGAACATAAGAACATAGGAAAATACGGATCTATTTATTTTTCTGAAGTCATAAGAACATAAGAACATCAAAAAATAAGGATCTATTTATTTTTCTGGAGGCATAAGAACATAAGAACATAAGAACATAAGAAAATAAGGATCTATTTATATTTCTGGACTCATAAGAACATAAGAAGATCAGAACATAAGGAAGCTACAAGAGGCCGCGATACCTACACGTGGTAGTTTGTCTTAGTACATAATGTGTTCCTGCCATTTATCTTTATCTAACAATGTGTATCTTTTGTTAATTGAACCATTTTGATCTGTTACTAATAATTATTCCAATTTCTCTGATAATCTGGCGGCAATGTGGAATTCAACGTGGTATAAACGAGTATCTTTTTTTCCCTTCACCATTGTCTTGATAACATGATTAAGTTATGAATTTCCGTCTTCTTGTTTCCCACCCATCTGGAGTGTAATGTGTTTATCTGCCCGCCACGGATGATGGGCGTGTCTTTCGGGCGTCTGGTATGGATCCTAACAAAAGATTTAATGTATTTTTGTATCACTATCCAGGCTTTCCTCCTCTCCCTCCCGCCTCCCCTATGTCCACGCCTCCCTCCCTCCCTCTCTCCCTCCCTCCGCCTCTTACCGTGCCTACACTCTTCACGGAGAATCCATTACGTTCTTTCAGCATTTAATAAGTGTTCCTCTTCTTTTTTCCTCACAAATACCCTCAAACCTCTTCGCTGAGCTTTTCCATACGTTGTAAAATAAAATTCATTACTTTGTTTAAAATTTCTTGGTGTTTTTGGCCTCGAGCCTTAGCAACACAATTTGTCGTAGCAAGAAAATGGCTATTGGGTTTACTGTAAATTCACGCCATATATTCTCATAAAGGAGAAAATAGTCACAGAAAATTCGGTGGAGAGAAAGGACCAAGTTCATATCAAATACCACATCTGCATTTAGTCTTTAATGTGTTTTTTTGTACCAAATTCAGAATCTTTTTAAGTAAATGTGGTCTGCCGTGCTTAATTAGGTGTCCGCGGGGGGTGGAGGCGCGCGTGTGGTGCAGGTGGAAGAGGGTGGAGGTGGTGGAGGTAAGGCACAGGTGGAGGTGGTGGAGGTAAGGCACAGGTGGAGGAGGTGGAGGCAGGGCACAGGTGGAGGTGGTGGAGGCAGGGCACAGGTGGAGGTGGTGGAGGCAAGGCACAGGTGGAGGTGGTGGAGGCAGGGCACAGGTGGAGGTGGTGGAGGCAAGGCACAGGTGGAGGTGGTGGAGGCAGGGCACGGGTGGAGGAGGTGGAGGCAGGGCACAAGTGGAGGTAGTGGAGGCAGGGCATGTGTGATAAGGGCATAAGACTCCTGAAGGCAGGGAGGGCGCGGCTGCGGGTCAGGTGTTGGGCGTGTGGCGTGACGGGGCGGAGGGGCAGAACGTCCCGGCCAGGCCAGTGCAGGAGCAGGTGTAAGTTAGTCTGGCGGCCCTCATTACCATGCACCCTCGCCCTGCCGCCGCCACCCGTGAAATTAGCATTAGAGGATACCGGCCCTTGAGGCACCAGGGAGGGAGGGCAAGGCGGCAGGAGGGCACCCCGAGGCAGGACTTTTCCGCACCGCGTCCCCAGATAAAAGCGGCGCCCTAAGAGCCACTAGGAGCTGGTAAATTAAGCCCTCCATAACACTGTTTCACACTAATGTGTCCAATATCAGGTTGGAGTGCCCGAGGCTGCGTCCGTCAGGGTGATGGCTGCCCAAAGGGGGTGGGGGGGGGAGAGAGAGAGAGAGAGAGAGAGAGAGAGAGAGAGAGAGAGAGAGAGAGAGAGAGAGAGAGAGAGAGAGAGAGAGAGAGAGAGAGAGAGAGAGAGAGAGAGAGAGAGAGAGAGAGAGAGAGGAGAGAGAAGTAAAGATGGAAGGGGTAAATAATATATGTGTAGGTGTGTATTGAGCTTCTGGAGTGTGTGTGTGTGTGGTGTGTGTGTGTGTGTGTGTGTGTGTGTGTGTGTGTGTGTGTGTGTGTGTGTGTGTGTGTGTGTGTGTGTGTGTGTGTGTGTGTGTGTGTGTGTGTGTGTGTGTGTGTGTGGTGTGTGTGTGTGTGTGTGTGTGTGTGTGTGTGTGTGTGTGTGTGTGTGTGTGTGTGTGTGTGGTGTGTGTGTGTGTGTGTGGTGTGTGTGGTGTGTGTGTGGGTGTATGAGAGAGAGAGAGAGAGAGAGAGAGAGAGAGAGAGAGAGAGAGAGAGAGAGAGAGAGAGAGAGAGAGAGAGAGAGAGAGAGAGAGAGAGAGAGAGAGAGAGAGAGAGAGAGAGAGAGAGAGAGAGAGAGAGAGAGAGAGAGAGAGAGAGAGAGAGAGAATGCTGCGGAGGGAACTTTTGTGGTACCCCTTGATAATGAAGCTTAGGAAAGGTAGGCTATAAATTCACCCAAGTTCTGGAAGGTTACGGAGAAGCGGGTGTGGGATAAGACGGGATGGGGCGCCGGATGAGTCCAAGGAAGCCGAGGCCCTCTCAAGCATACACAACAACACACACACACACACACACACACACACACACACACACACACACACACACACACACACACACACACACACACACACACTCACACACACACACACACACGAATGATAGCACAGAAGCAAGAGGATTTACTCGTGTAATGGGAGGGAGGAAAAGAAGGTATAGATGAGGAAGGAAGGAAGAAGAATTAGAACAAGACGTTTGATTAGAGAAAAGAGGTTGAAGCAAATGTAATATGGAGGCAGAAAGAGGTGGATGGAGAGGGAAGAAGAGAAAAGGCAGGATGATGAGGAGGAGGAGAGAAGGAGGAGGATTACATAGGATTACATAGGAGTAACAGACACCAGGAGACCTATTGGTCCATAGCGAGGGTATCTGCTGAACTACATACTACTAACTATCAACTACTTGTAAGAAAACAGTTGGAAAATGATACCATGTCCCTAAAGAGGATAGGAACATGGAAGTTTCATAGTGCAGAATGATAGGATATGAAAAATACTAACTACAACTACCACTACCACTACAACTAATCGATACGGGGGACTAGATACGAATTCGCACTATGAGGGAGGAGGAGGATGAGGAGGAGGAGGAGGAGGAGGAGGAGGAGGAGGAGGAGGAGGAGGAGGAAAAGACGTTGATTACAATGACAACGAAGTACACAGGTGGAAGCTGAAGAGAAAAAAGAATTAGGAGGACATGAGGAAGAGACTGAAGAGTAGGAAAAGAAGAAAAAACCTAGATTCAAGAAGGTGATGTTGAAGGAGCAGGAAGGGAGGAAGGAAGAAAGAGGAAGAGGAAGAGGAGGAGGAGGAGGAGGAGGAGGAGGAGGAGGAGGAGGAGGAGGAAGAGGAAGAGGAAGAGGAAGAGGAGGAGGAGGAGGAGGAGGAGGAGGAGGAGGAGGAGGAGGAGGAGGAGAAGAAGGAGGAGAAGAAGGAGTAGGGAGGAAGGAAGGAAGGAAGGAAGGAAGGAAGGAAGGAAGAGATTGAGGACTCAGAACTGCATTCAGGAGGAGAACGCGTGGAGGAAGAGGTGAAGGAAGAGATGCAATTAGAAAGGAGGAGGAGACGGCTGAATTACTGTAATGGAAGTTTAGAGCAAGAATTAGGTAGGGTGTGGTGTGTCCTCCTCCTCCTCCTCCTCCTCCTCCTCCTCCTCCTCTCTCCTCCTCCTCCTCCTCCTCCTCCTCCTCCTCCTCCTCCTCCTCCTCCTTTCCTCCTCTCCTCTCCTCCTCCTCCTCCTCCTCCTCCTCCTCCTCCTCCTCCTCCTCCTCCTCCTCCTCCTCCTCCTCCTCCTCCCTCACCACCACCTCCTCTTCCTCCTCCTCCTCCTCCTCCTCTTCTTGCTCTTCCTGGCCGCCTCAACGCGTGCTAAGGGACAATGCCCACCTTCCGCCGCGGCGCCTCTATTCTCGCCTCCTCACGCCTCACAATGGGGCGGCGGCGGGACAATGGATGCCAGGCACATTTAGCCCCGCGCCAGTGACTGACCCCGAAGACTGACTCACCACTGGCCACCTGGGAGCACGTTAGTTGTTTTTACCTCCCGTGACAAACTTTAATGGCTTTACATTTGTTTGTAAGAGATGTTTGCGTGGTGTGTGGTGTGGTTTGTGGCAGTGTTGTGAGTGTTGCTGTGCGCTGTGTGTGTGGTGTGTGTGTGTGTGTTTGTTTGGTGTGTCGTGTGGCTGTGTGTGTGGTTGTGTGTGTGTGTTGTGTGGGTGTGTGTGTGGTGTGTGTGTGTGTGTGTGTGTGTGTGTGTGTGTGTTGTGTGTGTGTGTGTGTGTGTGTGTGTGTGTGTGTGTGTGTGTGTGTGTGTGTGTTTACATTTGTGCCTATAGCGCCTGTTAGTGACCTCCAGGGATGGGATGGTAGGCCCTGGAGGTTCACTTGAGGGCTGTGATGGCCCGTCCCCGTGGTGGCACAGGCAGGATTTTTATAGTGACGCCTGTGATTAGAGGCTCATGCCGCCCCCTGTGTCCTCCGATGCACTCGCAATCGAAGGTAGAGTTAATGGGCAGAGTATGTGGGTGTTCTTAGGCCACTCGACGATTGCCGAAAAATGTTGGCACCTGGCAGGATTCGAACTCGGTACACCGAGTTTGCCACTTCCAGACGCTAACCACTCGGCCACCGCCTCCCCATTTTGTGTATGTGTAATGTGTGTGTGTGTGTGTGTGTGTGCTCTCTCTCTCGTCTCGTCTTTTCTCTTCTCTCTTTTCTCTCTCTCGTGCTCTTCTTTCGTTTTTCGTCGTCTTCTGTTTCTACTCTCTGACTCTTTCTTGTCGTTTCTCTTCTCTGTCTCTTTTTGTCCTCTCTCGTCTTGCTCTTGTCTCTGTCTTTGTATATTCCTCTGCTTGTTAATCGGGAACGTTTGTTCGAATTTTATTTGCTGTACAATGTGGTTAATGGTTGGTTGTGTTGTGTGTGTGTGTGTGTGTGTGTGTGTGGTGTGTGTGGTGTGTGTGTGTGTTGGTGTGTGTGTGTGTGTGTGTGTGTGGTGTGTGTTGTGTGTGTGTGCGCGTGTGTGTGTGTTTGATTGTATTTATCCCCTGCCTAGTATACACTATTGGCTTTCACAAGTAATTTTAGCTACAAGATGTGCATGTGTATTCAGAGCTTGAGTTAAATCAGGCCCTTGTAGCCCATGTAGTTTATCAGTTGTTATGCCTATGCCTATTATAAGTCAAAGAACACAGTGGTGACAGACGGGTGTGCTATCTCGGTGGCGGGGAGGGGACCGTATCGTGACCCTGGATCTACCTATAAGGAACTTCATTACCTAATCAAGTTCTCTAGACAGTGGTGAAGGAAAAAAAAATTATATAACACGTTGAATAGATGTATAAAATAGATGAAATAAAAGTAGCTTAATAAAATTTCTGTGATGGCAAGAGAGGAAAAAGAGATGTTGGAGAGCACATCAAGGGCCATAAGAGTACTCAGAAATAGAATAGCTTATACGTACCTCAGCTGCCCTTCCCTGTGCCTATCCGCCTTGATGACCTTTCAGTGACGGGTCGATGAGCACCTGTACTCAATAATGCAGAGATAAGGGACAGGTATCAAAGACTTCCAGGTTAACTCTGCTTTCATTCCCCTGGTTCCTCCTGACACTCATTTGTCGACTGATCCCTCGTTAGAAGACCTGATTGGCTGAGCTGTGTCGTGGGGTAGTTAGTGCGGAGTCAATAGGGAGCTTTAAAAGGAGGCTAGACAGCTTCATGGATGGAGATGAAAGGTTGATGTAGGTAGTTTTAAGTAACAGGAACTACCACGTGTAGATCTCAGGGCCTCTTGTAGCTTCCTTATTTTCTTATGTTATGTTCTTATGTGTTCACCTGGCTCGCTCATGCCTGGAATCAAGAATCTTTTTATTATCATCGTATCGTATCATCGTATCGTATCATCGTATCGTATCATCGTATCGTATCATCGTATCGTATCATCGTATCGTATCATCGTATCGTATCATCGTATCATCGTATAATTAGCATCGTGCATCGTAAGGACAAGTGATAGTATGGTGTGGGGTTGTGTGTGATAAGTATGTGTGATAAGTAGAGATGTAATCCTAATAATGCCTGTACTTACTCAATCTATGAGCCTCAGTATCAAAACGATGATGTATGAATAAATTAACATAACCTTTGTATGAGATAGTCAGTCGATAAAAAGTCTCGGTGCCAGGAGTGCGTCTGGGAACTGGTGATGCAAATTATTCACCCGTGTGAGAAGCGGAGGCGCAGTTTATGCAGCAGGGGATGTAAGATAAATTATCTACTCTACTGTGTCTCCATCTCTCCTTACCAAAGTTCTCATGAAGTAATTACCTTTTAATCTAATATTCTCAGGCAGGAGTGAGGTGGATGGCGAGTCAAGTATGTATTTTTAGCTATGCGGCGAAAATTTTCAGTCGTCTGTAAACCTGATGAATGATGGTGGTCGAGAAGTAAGGTTTTAATGCAATTTTGTATATTGTTTTGTGTGTAATGGTGGTTATGATCAGTCGTGTGTCAATCTGATGTGGTTTGAATCCCACGCTGAGTTACTTGACGGCCTTGAATTACCATTACTTGTTCCTAAAAATATACTTGTTACCCTTAACCCCTTGAGACCCAGAACGTAATTTCCATTGTAATTTAGGTACCATTAGACAATTTTTAGTGAACATAAGCAATATTTTATAGATATGACCTGTTTAGTATCCTTGTCGACTACTAATTTGGTATATTTAGTTACTTTTCGTAATTTTATGGCTAACAACATACAATTTTTTTTATAGCAAAGGAAAGATCTGGGCGCGAAGGGGTTAAAGAAAAAATTGCCTACAGGCGCTATAGGCTACAACGTAAAAAGGCTATAACGTAAAAAGGCTATAACGTAAAAAGGCTATAACGTAAAAAGGCTATAACGTAAAAAGGCTATAACGTAAAAAGGCTATAAGGTAAAAAGGCTATAACGTAAAAAGGCTATAACGTAAAAAGGCTATAACATAAAAAGGCTTTGACGTAAAAAGGCTATAACGTAAAAAGGCTATAACGTAAAAATGCTATAACGTAAAAAGGCTATAACGTAAAAAGGCTATAACGTAAAAAGGCTATAACGTAAAAAGGCTATAACGTAAAAAAGCTATAACGTAAAAAGGCTATAACGTAAAAAGGCTATAACGTAAAAAGGCTATAACGTAAAAAGGCTATAACGTAAAAAGGCTATAACGTAAAAAGGCTATAACGTAAAGGCTATAACGTAAAAAGGCTATAACGTAAAAAAGGCTATAACGTAAAAAGGCTATAACGTAAAAAGGCTATAACGTAAAAAGGCTATAACGTAAAAAAAAAAAAAAGCTTCATAATGGACTCTGAACTCGTGTATGGATGTATTTTATCTTTTTACCGTGAAAAGCTAAATACTTAATTTACATATAATATATTTTTCCATAAGTCGTTGATATAATTTGCATCTTCATTAAGAAATATTAATGAATAGATATTTATAATGATTTAAAATAGATGTTGATTTGTTATCTGAGTAAGCTAATTGGGATTGTGTGGCAGTGTTACCATGTATGTGTAGCGCAGTGGTGGTGGTGGTGGTGGTGGTGGGGGTGGTGGTAGTGGTGGTGGTGGTGGTAGTGGTGGTGGTGTTGGGGGTGGTGGGGTGGTGGTGGTGGTGGTGGTGGTGGGGGTGGAGGTGGGGGTGGTGGTGGGGGTGGTGGTGGTGGTGGTGGTGGTGGTGGTGGTGGTGGTGGTGGTGGTGGTGGTGTATTATTATCACATCTCTACTTATCACACACAACCCCACACTATCCTATCACATCGTGTTTTTTTTTTATTTTTTTTTTTTAATCTTTTATTTTTTTTATTTCTTTTATTTTCTTTTATACTTTTTCTTTCTTTTTTTTCTTTTCTTTTCTTTTATTTCTTTTATTCTTTTATTTCTTTTTTCTTCTTTTTTTCTTTATTTTTTTCTTTCTTTCATTTCTTTTCTTCTTTTATTTCTTTTTTCTTCTATTTTTCTTCTTTTATTTCTTTTATATTGTGTTGGTGGTGACATATGAAAAAACAAAGTATCGGAAGGCAGGTAAAATAATACGTTACCCTCACCTTGATCTTGATCTTGATCTTGATCTTGATATTACAGGTGGCCTTTTCTTCATAGGCCAGGCCTTAAAAC
>JACEEZ010013810.1:37500-40000 GCA_016584305.1 Chionoecetes opilio
CCGATGGATTTTCTCGAGGATTTTCGCGGAAATTATGCTCTTATCGCTATGATGATGATGATAATGATGACTAGGAAAAATAACAATAATACCAATAATGTGAAAAAAATATGTATAATGATAAAGCATACTAATACAATATCATTATAATATCTGATCATCATTTCTATCATTTTAGTATCATTATAGAATTACATAGAAAAGATAAAATATAAATATAAAGATACGGAAAGGATAGACGGATAAAAAATATAAAAAAGTATAGTTGAGTTAAAATATAAAGTTTCTTGATAAAAAGGTTTGATAGAATTATAGGTATATGATGAAGGCAGATGATTGGTTGTAGGTGTAAAGGGAGGCGTTTTGAAGAGATTATCAGTCCCTTAGCAGTCTCCTTATGTTCTCTTAGGCGTCATTTAACACTACACATTTATAGTGAAGGAAATGATTTAAGGCTCGCCGTATGACAGGTCGTTTGAAGCTTAATTAGTTTTGGTTTCTTGGAATGGACGATAGAGGTTGAAATTTTGATGACCCGCAGACGACACAGGGCAGATTAATATGTAATGAGTGGGCAAGGTTGTGTGTGTGAGTGTGTGTGTGTGTGTGGTGGGTGGGTGGGTGGGTGGGTGGGTGGGTGTGTGTGTGTGTGTGTGGGTGTGTGTGGGTGTGTGTGTGTGTGTGTGTGTGTGTGTGTGTGTGTGTGTGTGTGTGTGTGTGTGTGTGTGTGTGTGTGTGTGTGTGTGTGTGTTTATGCGTGTATGTGTGTGTGTGTGCGTGTGTGTGTGTGTGTGTGTGTTTATGTGTGTGTGTGTGTGTGTGTGTGTGTGTGTGTGTGTGTGTGTGTGTGTGTGTGTGTGTGTGTGTGTGTGTGTGCTTCTTTCTCCCCAGGTGTATTGTTTTAATTTGATGAGGTGAAGCGTTGCCGGATAAGAAATGTATCCTTGGAGTGACAGCTTCTTGTCTCGCCCTGGTGAAGTGTGATTGATTGATTAATGGTGCCGTGTTCCTAGTGTTCTGTCTTGGTGTGTGTATTTTCTTTCTTATTTTTTATTGTGTTTATGATTATATAAAAGACAGTACAGTTGGCTCGAAAAGTTAAGGGCAATTGATTACATTGATTTTTTTTCTCTTCGTTTCGTCTACTAATCAATGTATTATAGCCATCTTGACGGCTTTTTTAGACGGTTTGTGCCAATATTTCCACTGTTCTCACACACATTGTAAGTATTGTTTTGAGGCTATTTTGGTATAGCAACTAGGCTCTTTTGTTTTCAGGGGATATATAGTTGTTTTCAGGGGATATATAGTTGTTTTCAGGGGATATATAGTTGTTTTCAGGGGATATATCTAGTTGTTTTCAGGTGATATATAGTTGTTTTCAGGAGATATATAGTTGTTTTCAGGGGATATATCATAGTATGTTACAGTCTGCTACAACTAGGTACATACACACCCTTGTTTTCCTTCACCTCTCTATGTATCTGTGCAGTGTTTCCGGTAAATCGCGCCTCGTCTCGCCGCGCCAACACAGCCTCACTATGGCGCAAATAATGTACCTGCAGCGCGCCAACACAGGGCTCACCGGGGCTTTATGAGGCAGAAAATACACTCCATTTTGTCCAAGCGCACCTGTCCGACCTTGTTTACACCTGACTAACAGTACTGCCCGCCCCCTTCACCCCTTCCCTCCTTCCCCTCCTTTACCCCTTCCCCTCCTTCCCCCCTTCATCCCCCCCTCCACCCTTCACTCCCCCTACCCTGCCGACCCTTCACCCCCTTCCCAGCCTTCACCCCCCCCTACCTCCTTCCCCCCTTCCCACCCTTTTCCCTCTTCACTCCTTCCCTACTTTCCCACCCTTCACCCCCCATTCCCTTCCCCTCCCCTTCACCCACCTCTGCACCCTTCACCCTCCCTTCCCTGCCCCTCATATCCTTACTAACCTCCCCCTTCCCCCCCTTCTCCCCTTCAACCCCCATTCCCTCCCCCCTATACCCTTACTGACCTCCCCCTTCCCCTCCTCCCCTTCACCCTCTACCCCTTATCACTCCTGCCCTCTCGTCCCTACCCCCCCCCCATACTCCTATCCTCCTCTCCTAACTAAAGTACATATCACACATGTGCATCCTGTGTGTGTGTGTGTGTGTGTGTTGTGTGTGTGTGTGTGTGTGTGTGTGTGTGTGTGTGTGTGTGTGTGTGTGGAATGGAGCTCTTTAGTATTCGTCGCGATTATGAGCTTCCCAAAACACATAATTATGATAACCACGTGCATTGTCAACTCATGGGGGAGGATGGGGGTGGGGGATGGGTGGAGGATGGGGGGTGATGGGTGGAGGAGGGGTGATGGGTGGTGGGGTGGGTGGGGGGGCACTGGATGGGTGGAAGGCCGTGAGGAAAACAATTACTAATGTTGGGAAATATATTTATTTTTCACAACAGAGGCAGATTCCCATTCCTAGTTCCTTCCTGTAAGGCCGTGTTTCCCCATTCCAGTTTTAT